>PVJO010002754.1:36527-136831 GCA_004026905.1 Hystrix cristata | reverse complement strand
GGCCAGAAACTAGAAGCTTTCACACTAAAATCTGGAACAAGACAAGGGTGCCCATTGTCACCACTGTTATTCAACATAGTTCTAGAAACATTAGCCAGAGCAATTAGACAAGAGAAAGAAATAAAAGGAATAAAGATAGGAAAGGAAGAAGTTAAACTATCGTTATTTGCGGATGACATGATACTCTACATAGAAGACCTCGTATATACTTTAAATCATCTCTAAATTACTTATAATACCTGATACAATGTATATGCCGTGTAAATAGTCGATATACTGTATTGTTAAGGGAATAGTAAGAAAATAAAGTCTTCACATGTTCAGTCCAGATTCTTTTTTTAAAAGAATATTTTAATTTTCAATTGGTTGAACCCACAAATATGGAATGCATTGATATGAAGGGTTGTCTATATTTTATAATTGCCTGTGTAAAAAGTTTTATTGCTTTGTATTTGATTGAAGTTCATTTTGTTACATGGAGATATTCAATTGTTTCAATGCAGTTCACTGAAAATGCTATCCTTTTTCTACTGAATTGCCTTTCACCATTGTTATAAAGTCAGTCATCCATGCAGATGTGTCTCATTCTGATCTTATTCTGTTCCATTGATCTATTTGTCTTTCTTATTGTAGGTACCATACTTTTGATTACTATAGCTTTATAATAACTTTTGAATCATGCGGTCCTACTCCTCCAACTTTGTACTTCTTTTTCAGTGTTTTAGCTATTTTCGGTCATTGGCACATCTGTATAAATTTTAAAATCACCTTCTCAGTTTCTACCACAAAAAAATCCTGCTGGGATTTTAATTGAGATTTTATTGAATCTATGGATTTTAAACAGGGAAGAGCTGACATCTTACCATTATTGAGTCTTTCAACCATGAGCATGGTATACCCTATCTTTCATTTCTCTGAGCAAAATGTTTCATAGATTTGGGTGAACAATTCTGCACACAGTTTTGCTACATTTTTCCATAAGATTTCATTTTTTCTACTATAAACTCTATTCTATAATCTATACTTTCTAATCATGCATTGCTAATGTGTAGAAATACAAATTGTTTTTGTATATTGATCTTATATCCAGAAACTTTGTTAAGTGTATATATTAGTGCTAATTTCTTCTTCGTAGACTCTTAGGATTGCTACGGAGACAATCATGTTATTTATAGCATTTTACTTCTTCCTCTTGCATTAAATATCTTTTATTCCTCTTCTAAACAATTGTTCTCAATATCAAATTTTGCACCTTTAATTATTTGTTGGTATCAGTCCAATACCTGGCTTCATTCTACTCAGGAATTGGCTGAAGTATATAACCTGACTCTTGAGTTTGTACTCGTTTTCTTTTGAAAGACACCCAGCTTTTCTTGGCATCAGTTTCTTGAAATGAATTAGTTGGCTTCCTGGGTAATTGGACTTAATTACTAGGTGAGTTATTAAATTTACCATTATGTGGTAAACAACGTAACAGACCAGAGAACCATAAATCTAAAATCCCCTATTACAACATCACTATGATAAAATGGAGTTTCCTGTGTTTACTGAAAACTCAGAACATTTAATAGGAACTAGCTTTTGTAACCAAACACTTATAAAAATGAAAGTTTGAAGAGCTCTAGTGAGCACACAGTGTATATTTGGAGGCTGTTTCACTGCTACAGATCTTACAATGAAGAAATGTTACTTCTCTTTTGCTTTAGATCTACCCAAGCATCTCAGTACTATAAACAACATTGCCTGGTTGCCAGATCGTTAGTGAGGTCAAATGTTACCACATTGTTTGACAACTTCTGAAGGGATATTTCGGAAGAAAACAGAGCATTAGGAAGTCCTCAGTGACCGGGACTGGATTTGTGTTACATGAGTCTGCTGGCTACTATCTGCAAACTGGGCAGAGACTTGTTACTTTGGTAATGACGTCAGACATTACCTAAGGTTCGTTTTAGAAAATAACTTTCCCCTTTTGGATAAAGAAATCTATAGATAACTAAATAAACAGAAACCTGGAGCTCAATACAAATCCAAACCTATCTACTGAAGGGGAAATCTAGACTCCTTTCTGTTCTAAATTCTCTCCGGTACATGCATTATGAAAGGCCCAGAACTTTGGGAAGATTTTACATTTTGGGTTTCAGAGAATAGCAGAAGTGTGAGACAATGCCATCTGGGCTATTGAACTCCTTGCCTGGGAGGTTCATAAAAATGGACAGGCAGTGTTTCAGAATAGAGCCACGTGGCTGTAATATTGGCTTTTCAAAGGATAACATACGCTGCTTTAGGGAAAGAACGTCATGCTTACATGCCTAAAGACATCTTTGAAATTTTTAACATTATTAAAATGATTGGAGAAGCAGACAATTCTGTGGTATCTACAGATGGTAGATTAGCTCTATCCTGTTGGTTGAATTATGGCACTCTTGATTCCTGGTGAGAAGTAAATTTTAAACTGGTCATAACCCTTCTGTCAGCATTTTTGTGTGAGGTAGTGTTCAGATGTGTTGTCTCTAGTGTTCAGTGCTGCTGCATAGCCACTATGCCAGCAAATGATTCAACAGATGATCTTACCTAAACAAAACAAAAACATCAACAACAACAGAAAACCCCCATGGAACCATATTTGTGGAAACAGAGAAACCAAAATGGTATCACTCACCACCTGATTCATTAAGACACCTAAAATAGTGTAGAAGGTATGAACTCATATGTCCCGAGACATGAATGGTCTATCCTTTAGCTTAGGCCAGCAATGACCACAAAGCTGAGAACGGGACCCTTCTACGAGCACCGGCTTGCTGACCACATTGATATGACTTTATTATTCGGCTGCCTTTACTAAAATAACTTTCCTAAATTTCAGGAATCTCTTACCTTAGAAGATAACATGGGAAATTATTTTTGTCTCAGGAACTTCCTGAAGAAAATCCTCACTCAAATGAAATCAAACTCATCAAACTTTCAAGATAGCATCAAATAACTGTTAGCTCCTCAAATGTCTTTGAAAGCCTTGACTGAAAACATGGCTGTGTCCAGCATTCTGAAGCAGATTCCAGTCTAGTCTTAACACCCACCCCCATCAAAAGATCCACCTTAATCCAAACTCTGAAAGCTCTTGCCCTCCCCCTTTGGCAATAGCATAAAGACTCAGTCAAGGTGCCCTCTCCCTTATTATGCCAAAGATAGACACAATTTTATCTTACCAACAGATTATTTGTCAATATTTTGCAGGGACACATAACATTACATTTGATTATAGTTTTTCTCTTCCGCTAATTGCTCTGTGAAAAACTTTCCTTGTTTATCACGGAATCTGCATTGCCTGGAACAGGTCTGGCAATATTGACAGCTCAGTAAACATTTGTTAAATAGAAGAATTAAAACTGAAAGGGTTAGAGGAGCTGATGAAATTATCTACAGAAAACAAATGATAAAGATGGAGAAAAGAGCCAGCAAGATGGAATCTTCACGCGTTTGAAGTGTTCCACCAGGGAAACATCTGAATTACTTAATTTCACTTATGAAATTATATCTTGTATTACAATATGAATTCATTTATATACTCGTATTTCTGTACATGGGAATTAATGGTAATTTTTTAGGATAATATTTACTATGCTCAACCTTAACCTTCTTCACTAAAGAACTTAATTTCCTTGCAAGATATGATTTTTGCCATATTGACTTTTTTCTATAATATAAACATATTAAAGCATAATCTTTTCAGTTTCTTCCACATTTAGTAGTAAAATATTCTATCTTTTGTAAAATGTTCATGAAAGTTATGGAAGAAACTTGTTTTCTTTTTAATGTTCTTATTTGGTGTTATAGATTGAATTATGTTCCCCTCAAAATCAAACATATTAATAACCTTATTCGATTATTTAAGTTAAAATGAAACCATCAAGGTAGATCCTAATCCAATATGACAGGCATCCTTGTAAAAAGGTGGAAATCTGGACACAGAGCCTCCAGTTTGTTGTCCTTTTTTACCGCAGCCCTAGCAAAGTCATACACCTGGCAAAATAAAAAATATTGGTTCCAAAAATTTGAGGATTTTCTTCTGTTGTTTGTGTTATGTTTACTGGTCCTTAAAAATCTTAACCCTAGAAACTACTGTTTAGATATTATTTGATTTTCCAGCTCTCAAACTTTTTGCATTTCTTTATTCTCGGAAGACTTGTGGGCCTCAAAGGTTTTCCTTTATGTGGCAGACATCTATTGATATTTGCCTTATTAAAAGTAAAAGCTAAGAAATTTTTAAATGTATACTTAATCCTTTTAAAATAATAATGGACCAATTTCACGTTTTTCTGTTTGTTTTTTGTTTTGCTTTGTTTTTTTTGTTTTTTTTTTTTGTGGTGCCAGGGATTGAACTCAGGCCCTTGTGCTTGCAAGGCAAGCACTCTAATCACTGAGCTAAATCCCCAGCCCCTGCTTTGTTTTTTGAAACAGGGTCTTACTATGTAGTTCAGGCTGGCCTTGAACTCACTATGTAGCCCAGCCTGGCCTTGAGCTCACAGTGATCCTACCTCAGTCTCTTCCCAAGTACTGGGATTATAAACGTGCGCTGCCCTGCCCAGCTGTTTCATGTTAATATACTTTAATTTTTTAAAAAAATTAGTGAGAAGAGTGGCATTGTTTTATATTTATGCAAATCAGTTTCTACATTCAATCTGTTGCAAAATCATGTCTCACGAAGCCTCCAAAAAACCCCACTGTATGTACACTTGTGAGCAAATACAAATGAAAAAAGCCATGTATGTTAGTATTACTGTGAAAATAGTATGACTCAATGTGTTAATTAGATTTCTGTGACATAACGAATACCTGAGGTAACCAATTTATAAAGAGGAGAGGTTTATTTTGGCTCACAGTTTCGTAGGTTTCAGTCTATATTAAGTTGGTGCTGTTGCTTTGGGCTTGTGGTTGCACCTCATGGCAGAAGGGTGCAGAGCAAATCCACGCACCTCATGGCCAGGAAACAAAAAAGAGAGAGGGGAAGAGACCGGGGTCCTACAATTCTTGTCAAGGACATGCCCTCACTGACCCAAAGACCTCTCATTAAGCACCACTTCGTAAGAATTATGAGAGCTGCTGATCTAATTCAACCTTCAGTTGAGTACTAGAAAATTCTCTGTACTGATATTTTTTATTTCCTCTTTTTTAAAATTTATTTTTATTAGTACGTATTTGCCATACATAATGATCACATTCGTCATAGAGAATTTGTACCTGTACATAGTATGTCTTAATTCTTTTTTTTCTGTTTCCTATTCCCCTCCTTTCCCTTAAATCCTTCTTGCCCTCCCCATTTACAAAAGTTTTATTTCCATTTTTCCCTTCCTTTCTCTCTTTTTTTTAATACCCATTCCCTTCTTTCCCTTCCCACTCCCCTTTCCTTTGTTCTGCTTCCCTTTTGAACATGTTCTTCCTACTTCCCTATATCTATTGTCCATTATACTTCTTATTTACCCTTAATAATTATAGGATTAGCTGATTGTTTTGAGTTACTGTTAAATTTCTTTCAGCTATTCATCTCTCTCACAGAGTATGTGAATTGAAATATTATAATGGAAAAAGAGCAGGTTTCATATTCAAACAAGCTGGAGTTAAAATACCAATTCTGCCTACTGTGGCCTTGGGCAACATTATTTAATGGCATTAAATCCTAGTTTTGCCATCTATTTTATGGGTCAGGATTAAGTAAATCAACTTTCAGATAGTTTCATCACAGTGTTTAACCGATAGAAAGTATTGAATAAATCTTTAGTTCTCTCCCTTTTCTAATCATCTTTAGTTAGTAAGCCTAATCTTTAAGAGTTGTTATGCCTCATTATGATCACGTTCTGAATAGTGAAGTACCAAACACCAAAGTAATGAGTCACCTTACTTTGGGATAAAAGACTTACAAACACAAACCTTTTTTTTTTAAATGAAAGGGGCTTACATATGAAATGTCTATCCCAAATTTCCACCGTAGAGAGAGCCTGTTAAAGGCAATCCATTGGCTCTTTACAGTACATGGGTGAAACTGTAAGTAGCTCCCAAGGTGTAAAGGCAAGAGCAGGTCTCTAAGGAATTTGTTGTATGTTCTGAAGAGAAGAGGAATATGAGACTGAGATCCATCTGAGAGGATCATCCCTGTGTGACTGACTGTGTGCCACCAACTGTGGGCTACTGGGCTTGAAAAGCCACGTGCCACTGAAAGGAAAAGGAAGAGGGCATCAGCTCTACGTTTCACCCATTTGTCTGATGCTAATTACCATTATAAATGCTCTCTCTCTTGGCACAAGAAACCTACAAGGCAGTTTTTATTTATGTTTTACAAAGGAGCAGTGAAACTTAGAGGTTTGGGTGCTTCACAGCTTTAAAATAATAAAGGTAATATTTAAACCTCAGGCTGTTCAGCTTTAAAGTCTGGACATTGTACTATTATGGTCTTGCTGAAGAATTTTTCCTAAAGGATTCCCTCTGGGTTGACATGGTAATTCTGTGGTCCAGACCTTTAAAAGAATTTCATGTTTCTTCCACCTTCATCAAGACACATAGGTGAGAACTGGGCTTATTCCGACTGAGTCACTTTATCAAATCGGTTGAGAAGTTATTTTTCTTTACTATTTTGGGAGAAAATAAAAAATCAAAATACACGAAATAAATTGAAAACAATTTTGATTGCCAGTAATTATATCCAAGAATGTTTAAGATTCAGTTCAAGCATGTTGTTCACTACTTGATTTATTCTGGGTCGCTTTACCAGTGTGTACTCCTGCATTTGGAGTTACTCCTACCTGTAAAAAGGCTGTGATTTATATGTAAACTCTTCAAGGCAAAAGACAGCAATTTTAAAAAGCAATCCAGACAACAGTTTGTTTGAAACAACAACCTGAAGATGGGTAATAATAACATAAACAACTGCACCTCTGACCTGCATTAGAACACCATGTCTCTTACTGGATACAAGTAAACTTGGAGCTGTTCTTGTTAAAACCGCAGTTACTCAGCAGGGGTAGTATCATTCCAAATCACTGCTGTTAATATACCTACTTATTATCCAAACAACCCTGAAACAAGAGACCTGAAATTCACTGTTTTGGGTGGTGCTTCCTGCTGTCAGGAGGTGGTATGTTTTGCTTAAAAGACACCTAACCACTATTACATTACAATTTTAGATCAAAACATTCAAGTGAATGAGACAATGAGAAAAGAATTCTGTTTGGTAGCAAACAAACTACTTTTCCAAAAATGTATTTTGATTCAAGTTCAAAAAATTGATGTGAAAGAACTAGTCAGGCAAAGTCATGTAAGAAACATTTTAGAGAATACATAACACTCCATTCAGAATTACTGTGTACTGGGGATAGAATCAGAGGTAGAGAGAGCACTTGCCTAGCATGTGCAAGGCCCTGGGTTCAATCCTCAGCACCGCCAAAACATTTATCAATAAAAAGAAATAGAAATTTGTTAGCACTACTGATAGCATAATATATGTCATACACTAACATCAATCAAATAATCATTTTGTACAATATTTTCGTTATAACCTATACTCAAGAGGTGATTAATAATATGGACTAAGTTGTTTTGAAACCATAGAATGCAAACTTCATAGCACTCATGTTAGAGATATTAATATATTCTCTGTGTTTCACTATTTCTGAGAATCATGGGCTAAGGAACAGACAACAGCAATGAGCACAGAGAGAGATAAAAAAATTTTAAAGGAACAAAAGATCATTAAATGGGGATATGAAATAAATAAATCTGGTGTAAATGTGGAAGCAATAACAAGATCACGAGTACAGTAGGAATGCTGAAGATTTATTAATTGGGAAAAAGAAAATGACCAATAACTGCCTTATGTATAGGTCAAGTACTGTACTTGCTTCATCTGTGTAAAGGAGATGAGGGTCAAGACAAATGATTGATTCTTGAAAGGCAGGAAAGGTTACCAGAAATTCAACGTGGCTAACACATAGGGAGAAATGAGTTGCTGCCACAGAGCACAATTTGATCCAACGATGTGTACTCTTTCTGGGTGAGTGCTAATTTAAGAATCAGTGCCAAGTTTATAGCATTACTGTAGAGTATTGTTACCTTTCTTCTCTAATTAAAAAATTACTACACTTCACTTTTATTTGTATGTCCTTGGGAGTTCAATTGCTCTGATTTTGGAGCCAGCAGTTTCAGGGAGCAAAGCAAGACAGCTTTGGAAGGCTTCCTAATAGTATACTGCAGTTTAATTTATTTATCTCCCTCTTGATAACTATTTACAGTGAGGAGTCAATATGAGTAGTACTTCAGAAAGCATAATTATGTTTATATCTTTTGGCAAATCCTAAGGTTGAGAAAATTTGGTCAGAGTTACTTTCCAGAGGAATTGTAGCTATTTATACTCCTGTGGATTAAAGGGTACATTTTACTACACCAACCTGCCAGCATGGGATGTTACCAATTGTTTTAATTGTTGCCAATCCAATAAAGGAAAATTGTTTTCTGTTTTGTTTGTTCCATTTGTGTCCCTAAAGTGAAGCAGTGAAGTTGAGTACATTTTTATTGTCTTATTACCTTTTCAATAAGCTACTTGTTCATTTTGTCTGACCATTTTTATTTTTGAAAAAAATCAAATTATAAAAAGTTTTGACATCAGAGTTGTTAACCTAGTGTCATAAATTCTATAAACATTCTCTTACAGCATCTCATTTATCTTTTGATGTTTTATGGTGACTTTTGCCATACAAATCATATTAATTTTAATTATAGGTGTTTTATTTTATGGCTTCTAGGATTCTTGTTTTAAGAAACCTGTTCTGCATTAAAATCATAATTAATGTTCTACTCTCTCTTTCTCTGTCTAATATATACCTTGTATTTCAATCTTTAATCCTCCTAGAATTTTATTTTGGTCAATAGTACAATGTACAAACCTAAGTTTGTGTCTTCCATTTAAATAGCCAATTATTTTCAATTTTGATTAGTTTATAAGTGGAACTATCCTCTTCCTGAAAATGAAATGCCACCTACAATATATTAATATTCCCAGTTGAATTGTTCTGGATTTTCTATGTATTTTTCTCTTGTCTTTTTTTCACCCCCATTCCTTAATTCTTTTAGTAGCTTTGTGGTAAGTTTTACCACCTGGAATGATAAATTGTCTATTGCCAGCCTTTACCACTTCCCCCAATATCTTAATAATTCATACATATTATTCTCTTTACCAAAATTTTTAAAATCACTTATATTCTCCATTTAAATTTTTAAAATAACAGGTTCTATTTTTTTCTTTAACATTCATCTCTGGGCACTTTTATATGTTGGTTGTGCTAAGAACCTTTCAAAGTAGTTTTAAGGAACTCTGCTGAAGCAGTTTAGTATTTGGCTATGGCATGTAAGTTGATGGTTTTTGATCCGAAGAGTGGTTTCGTCTTGTTTCCTGCTGCACGTGCAAAATAGCGAGAGGAAAGCAGGGGCATTAGCTGTGGTTCAAATTTTTTATAGATTCGGTTCTCAGCTAGTTCAAATTACTGAGGGGTTATCTGATATGAAAAATTGAATACTTTGTTTTTCATTTCTTAACTTTTTGCAGCTTTTATCAAATGACATACTCATATATTTCACTTAAAATTGTATCAGCTATCAGAATGCAATTATGATGGCCAGATGAGTTAAATATGTCCAGTAATGAAAGAAATTTTTAAATCTGTGTTTACTCCAGCTGCTTGATGTAGTCGGTGGAAGTTTATTGAAGACCTTTTTTGTTCATCAAGTATTGTAAAGTTACTTTGCAATTGATTGTATTCACAATGACCTATACATACTGTGGGCTGGGAGAAGAGTAAATAGCACAAATAACTGAATATGATACTCAAAGAATACCAGTCCTAGACAATTTATACAATTAAGCCTGGGTAATCTTTTGGGGAAAAATACATGTGAATGACTTTACAGAATTCTCCACTGCTAATGAGAAAATGTGGTAGGAGTAGGGCGTGGCTAAATCTGGCTGGCAAGGGGGCATGATCAGGAGGAGTGGCCTGGACCTGACGTCAGCCCCGAATTCCAATTGGTCTGACTTATGACTAGGCTGCTGGGTGGTGATAATTTTGTCGATGTTTTAGTGGAAGAAATTGAAGAATTCATCAAGTCCTAGGAAAGGACCAACTAAGAAGTAGAGAACAATTTTTTTTAATAAATTTGTCTACAGTGTTGTATAAAGACAATCATACATGTAGGTGTATATGCACACATTTACTGTCTTATAATATTTGGGGAGGATTTTCAAGGTCAATTTGAAACTATTCAACTTTGCTTGCAGGTCAGCTTGAGAATTTAACTCCTGTGAAGGGTGAAACTCAATGGTGGGAAGGTGCCAAGAATTGTAACAGACACAGGAAAATGTATGAACTAGTTTCTGTCTTTGAAGGAACTTCAAGGAGCCATAGATTTAATGGGCACGTACTAGAAATGTGGACATTAAATAATACATTTCGCGATGACAAAAATGTGTGCTCAAATCATTACTGTGTAATCGCTGAATGAAAACACACTATCCAAACACTACACATTTATTAAACCTGATTGTATATCCAGAATGTACTCAATTTCTAATAATCTTCCATTAAAAAGAAAATTACAAAAGTAAAACACTTATTACTTAAAAATTTCAACTGATTATAAAGTAGAAGTCTTCCATCTCTTCTTAACACCCCTATTTGTCAATTCTACTCCCAAAGATAACTGTTCACAGTTTATGAATTCTGACATTTTTTAACCCATTATACACACACTGTAATAAGATATTATGATAATTCTAAAGTTTTTTTTCATTTCACTCCTTACTGATCTTTATTATTTTAGAGGCTGCAGTGTCAGTATATCAAATCCTAAATCATAATTTAAGTAACCATTTCCTTACTGGTAGACACTGATACTTCCTATTTCCACTGTTAAAAACAGTACATCAACTAATAAAACTAATAAATAGCTCTGTACCCTCCCTATATCAAACTAATAAATAGCTCTGTACCCTCCCTACATCAAATTATCTGTGAGGTAAATTCCTAGAAATCTAGCGAATCTTTCAAATGTATTTTTAATTTTTTTTATTAGTGCCTGTTTCCAGCACCTAATGATTACATTCCTCGTGGGAAGTTGGTCCACGTACATATCTTCAAATTGTATTTTTGACAGGTGCCAGAGGAATGCTTCATGGCTTGGTTTGAAATGATTAGGGCAGGTAAATTAATAGTATTAGATGTTAGCATAATCACAGCCTGGAAGGTTAAGAGTTAACTTTCTCCCTTCCTTCACCAGCCCACTTAAGCGCTTGTCCAGTCCTTTCGTTTCTTAAAGCTCCTAAATATATCCCTTCAGAAGCTTCAGACTTTTGGAATAAAAATACATTGTTCTTGGTAAAAGAAAATAACTGCTCTCCCACGACTCTCACGGGACGCTATGTACTAGTCTTGTAAAATGATCCCTAAATTTTCAATCTGTGGCTGGACTGGGGGTGATGGTGCACTTGGCTTTTTGTCCTCCTCAAACAGGGATGGAAAAATGTTCCCGAGTCCGGACTGTCTAGGCCGCGACACGAAGGTCCGGGTAACCCTGCGCTAAGACGCGTGGAGTTTGCTTTTTCCGCTCAGGCTGCGGCTGTTGTTTACTCCACGGCGAGGGGAGGAGGCAAGCGCACGCAGCTACCGCAAGCGCTCACATCCGCCCCACTCGGTCAAGGTAGGTCGACTGCGGCACGTTTCCATCCGTTTAGAAACAAGTGGACCCTCTCGAGAGCCACCGGAAGGAAACAACCAGCGCTCCCCCGGACCCTTCGCAGGACCTAAAGAGAGAGACCGGACAAAAGAAACCACAGCGCAGGGGACACTGAGGAGGACCCCGGCCCAGCCCGCCGCCCGAGCCCCTGCGGAGCGGACCCGCGGTGGAGGGGGCCGATCGCTCCTTCCGGGTTGCGAGCGGAAGTGGGCGAATTTGAATCCTGTGAGCCGTTGGATGCGGCAGCTCTGCGCGAGCAGCGAAAAGTGACAGGGTCGTCTCGGAGCTCGGGCTCAGCGCGCCTAGGTGAGTAGGTGGGGCACGGCAAGAAAGCGAGTATTCCTGGGAGAACACGGGGCCGTCGGACGGGGGAGCGGGTCTGGAGGCCGCACGGCCTCGCGAGGGTTTCGGGGTGCCTCTCGGGTGCCGGGGCCCCTTGCGGAGACCACGAGAAGTCGGGGAGCAGGGCAGCTTCTCCCGGCCGCCGCTCCAGACCGTCTTGGGCGTCGCGGTTCCGAGGCCTAGCAGGCCCCGGAAATCGGACTCTGTTTATACGCTGTCGCTGTGATTCTTTTTCGTAGTCGCAGTGTCGTATTTCTACGTTCGGCTCGAATGTCGAAGCGTCTACCGTAGTGGAATCTCGTCGGGAACGCGTTACTCCAGGTAACAGAATCTTTATCAAAGATGGAAGGTGGGGGGAGGGCGCGGCTTAAAGGCTGAGGTGCTCTGGAAGTCTCGGGCTCCAGCTGGAGCGCGACCCGCGGGAGGCTTTATTACCACCCTGGTCCGCGGGGGAGTGACAGTCTTTGAAATGCCTGGTGGGGATTTAAGTTGAAATCTGAGTACCTTTTGTATTTTAAACGCGGATATTTTTCTTTTCACGGTTGACATTTTTCAAGTACCGCAAAAATCCGAGACTCTTGCTCATTTTAAACTGTCTGTAGCAACAGCGGTGACACGTCAGGGTCTTAGTTTGCAAACAATAGGGATAAGGTTTAGTTAAACCGGCCTGACTTTTCACCCTCTTCATTCATTGGCCAAATGGATTCTTAGAGTCATTTCGGAAGAACTGTATTTAAAAGAATCCGTTTTCCTTCGGGTTTTGTTGTTGTTCGTGTTTTAGGGGGGCCAGGGGGAGTTCATTTTTAATATTAAACTAAACTCTCAAACCCTGTAATAAAGTCATATCTTTTCGAATACTTTACATTTGCGTGGTAAATATAAAATGTGAATACTTTAAGTGTTTAGAAGTCACATCTTGCCTTATTGAGAAGTGTCAGGTTCATTTTATGTTGCTTTATAGGAAAAGATAGTTTACGCTTCTTTTAAGAGTTTAACACCAGGGTTTTGTATCGTATGAAAGTATATATATATATTTTTAAAGGATTTAGGAATATTCAGAATAAAAACATTCCTTAATCCCTTACTGGCTCCTCCTCCTCCCCCATCACTACTAATGAACCTTTTTTTATTATTATTATTATTTGTCTGGAAGAAAAGATTTAAATAGTCAAGTTTACAGACATCAAAATACAAAGATTTTTCATGAAACTGCAACAAACACCATTGGCTCTCCTTTCCTAAGGATTGTAGATAATCTGCTTGTTTCATATATCCCACCAGCAAATAGATGATAATCCTTCGTAGATTCATTTCTACATCAAAATTTGTTACTTTTCCCTACATGGACTCTTTTCTTTGATTTTTTGCTTTCTCTAAATAAGTGAGTTTCATATTTTGTTATGTATATACTACGTTGGAGGTTTGTTAAATGTGCTGATTGCTGTACTTCAAATCTCAAAGATTCTAATCAGTAGGTATAGAGGATGGAGTTCAGTAATCTGCCTATTAAATTGAAAGGTTAGAAAATTCTACCAGAGTTTTAAAAACACTGACTTGGTCTTTCCTACAAAAGTGTTGTAATATATTGTTAAGAACATTGAACTGGAACCGGATTGCCAGGTTGCCTGTCTCTGTCACCTGCTAGTTAATGTGTTCCTCTGCAAGCTATTTAACCTGTCTGTGCTTCAGTTCTCAACTTTATAATGGATTATTGTGAGAATTAAAAGAGTTAACATGTAAAGACTTTACTGATTAGGTATATAGTAAATGATTCATATGCCTCCTATTGTGTTGATTAACATTGTACAAACCATCATATATGTTATCATTAATCTTCACACTGTCACTGAAGTAGCTATTTTCAGACAAGAAAACAAGTTGAGAGATTAATTTCATTCTCACAAAACTAATAAAATGTTTCAACTAAAATCGGAAACTAGATTAAAAAATGTGTATCCTTTTTATAGGGTAATTTTTCTCACCTATCCTTCCAAATACTGTTTCATAAGTAAATCTAATGACTTCACATTGTCTATCCTGTGTAATTCAAATCTCAGCTTTTTTCGTAAAGTCTTTCACAGACTGTTTCCAAACTCCTCATCCAAGCATGGAGATAATATTCCACCATTCTTACCTGACCTGCTGATGTTCCATCATTCCATAATTCTGTAAATCTGTTCTTTATTCTTTATGCATACTTTGTCATTTGCTTTTTAATTTCTACTAGAGATTTTACCCAGATGGTTTCTAGACTTCTTGGACAGAGTGCTTCTTCTTCAGTGCAAATCTGGTTATAAACACAGCACTAGATTTGAGAACTCTTGTCTTCTTTATCTTTATGTTTGCATTGCTTAGTACCAAACAGTAAGTACCTTTATACTTTGAAATTGTGTATATTTGTTGAGTATTTTAACAATTTGGCACATTGTGTTTTGTGTTGAGTAGTGAAAAAGTTAAAAAAGAAGCTCTGCTTTTTTCCTGAGATGATAGAATATAATCCTGTGTATTGAATAGAGATTTTAGTGGTACATAGTTAATAAACATCACAGAAAAGTAATAAAATCATAAGCTCAGAAGATACTCAATTGAGAAGAGTCAAGAGCAATATTTGCTAGTATTCATGTTATTCTAAGTGCTTTATATTTTCTCACTCAATTCTCACAACCATTTATTATTATCCTGACTCTTAACATGAAGAACTGAGGTACCAAAATACTAACTTTGTTATTTCTTAGAGATTTTTTTTTAAATTAAATTTTTATTTTTGTTGATACATGTTTGCAGTATATAAGGATTACATTCCTCATGGGGAGTTGGTACATGTATATAATGGAAGAGGAGGGGAGAGGAACGAGATAGAGAATTATATAACTTTGGTTTTGTCATGTTTTGTTTCATTTTTTGAGACACAGTCTCCCTATGTAGTTCAGGCTGACCTTCAACTCATTATGTGGCCCATGTTGGCCTTGAACTCATGATGATCTAATCCTCCTGTCTTAGCCTTCTAAATGCTGGGATAGAGGTATGCATAACTATGACCATCAGCTCAGTAATTTGTAAAATGTACTTTATGAATATTTGGTCTCCTCTTTGTGGAGTTTTTAAATTATAAGAGTGATATATTGTTATGTATTACTAAAAAAAAAAAATCTACTCAGAGTGTGAAGGAATTAAACAAGAAAGAAAGTTTACTTTTCCTGTTTAAACAGTTAAGACTCTTACCTAACCTCCTTGTTCACATTCCTAGATGTAGTTAATCCCCAGCCCTCAGCCCATGGAGCCAGAGGAACTAGACTGCACAGCAGGAGACCTGGTAACACTTCATCTGTATTTACATCAGCTCCCCATCACTAGCTGGGCTTTGCCTCCTGTTGAATCAATGGTGGCATTAGATTCTCCTGGGAACATGAACCCTGCATGAACTGTGCATTCACGTGGGTTGCACTGTCCTTTGAGTTATCCCAAAATACCACCCACCGCCAGTAGTCTTTTATAAAACTGGTGCCTGATGCCAAAAAGGTTGGGACTGCTAGTCTAGACCATTCAGATGATTTCTTGAACTTTTTAAGTTGAGATGCAAGACTTGGAAGCAAAACTGAGAAGGTCTTTTTATAGGTTGGAATAACATTGGAATAAAGAAACACAAATAAGGTATAAGCAGCCAATGTGCAGAGACAGAGAGGAACTTGTTTCAAGGACTAATTATACATTTAATATAAACTTAAAAATACTGTTATCTCTAACTTTCAAAAACCATTTTTAAGCAATAAAATGTACCCATTTTAGGGGTACAGTTCAATATTGCTATATTATCATAACTTTTAAAACCTATTGATGGCTATTTTAGGTTCCTTACCATTTTTATCTATAAGAAATAAACCTACTATGGACATTGTGGGCAGTAGACATAGATCTTCATTTCTCTTGGATTTATGTGTACATTTGACATAAAATAGGTGTACATTTGACATTTTTAGGTAAAGTTTACATACAATAACCATTTTAAAGTGTATGGTTCAATGACATTTAGTACATTAATATTGTGCATCCATATCTATCTAGTTCAAAAACATTTTAATCACTGTGAAAGAAAACTACAGTTCATGGAAACCAAAATGTGCTTTCTGTCTACTGGATTTGCCTATTCTGGGTATTTTATATAAATGAGATTATACAATATATGATATTTAATATCTGCTTTCACTTAGAATATTATTTTTGAGATTCAGTCATGTTGTAGCAATGAATGCATTTGGTCCTTTGTGTTTCTGGGTTCTTCATCCATGGAGTCAACCAACCAGATACTGAAAATATTTGGAAAATAATGTGTCTGTGTTTAACACATACAGGTTTTTTTCTTGTCATTTCATAAACAATATAACATTTACATAGTATTTATATTGTATTAGGTATTGTGAGTAATCTAGAGGTGAAGTATATGGGAGGTTTAAGATATATTATATGCAAATACTGTGCCATTTTAAATCATAGACTTCAGTATGGAAAGATTTTGCTAGCCCCCCAGGTGGGTAAGGAGGCCTGGAACCAATCCTCCCACAGATCCCAATGGATGATTGTATTTCATTCTTTTTATTGCCATATATTCCTCTGTATGAGTATACAACACTTTGTATATCCATTGATCAGTTAATGGACGACCAGTTTGTTTCTATCTTTGTGACCTTTTGTTATCTTTTATAAATAATGCTACTATGAATGTTTGTGTACACGTTTTGTTTTACCTGTTTTTAATTCCTTTGGGTACTTACTTAGAACAGTTGGGTGGTAGGGTAATTCTATGTTTAACATATTGAGAGACTCCCAGCCTGTGTTTTACAGTGGCTGAAACTTTATGTTTCCACCAATGGTGTATGAGAGTTCTAAATTTTTATATCCTCACTAACATTTATTTTCCTTTTCTTAGTCTTTTTAAAATTATAGCTGCCCTAGTGGGCATGGAATGATTTATTACAGTTTTAATTTGCATAGCCCTATGAGATGAGCAATTTTTCATCTGTTGTCGATCTTTTGTGTGTGTGTGTGTGTGTGTGTGTGTGTGTGTGTGTGTGTGGTGCCAGGGATTGAACTCAGGGCCTTGCACTTGCTAGGCAAGTGCTGTACCACTGAGCTAAATCCCCAACCCAGTTTGAATATTTTTTTGGAGAAATGTTTACTTAGACATTTTATCCAGTTTTGAATTAGGCTACCTGCCTTTTGTTGTTGAATTTTAAGAGTTTCTGATAATATCCTAGATATTAAACTTTTATCAGATATACAGTTTCCAAATATTTTCTCCAATTCCATGGACTTACCTTTTCATTGTCTTGATAAGTGTCTTTCAATGTACAAAAGTTTTAGATTTTGATGAAATATAATTTACTTTCTTCTTCTTACTTATGCTTTTGATGTCATCTTAGAAACTGTTGCCAAATCCAAGGTCATAAAGACTTACCCCAATATTTTTTTCAAAGAGTTTGTACTTTTATGTTTAAATTTTTGATCCACTTTGAATTAATGTATATGGCATGAAGTAAGTGTCTAACATTTACTTTGATGTGGCTTTCCAGTTGTCCCAGTACCATTTGAAGAGACTATTCTTTCTTGGGACCCTTAGGGAAAGCAGTTAACTGCAAACATACGGGTTTATTTCTGGGCTCTTTTCGTCTTTTCCATGAATTTTTATATGTAACTTTATCCCGAGAGCATACAGTCAACATTTCTATTTTCTTATTTTTTATTCTTTATTACAATATCGCCACTCTAATTTTTATTCCTTCCTTCTACTAGTTTTGGGCTTAGTTTGTTCTTTTTCTAGTTCCTTCAGGTATAAAGTTAGATGATTGTTTTAGGGTCTTCTTTTTTTTTTTTTTTGAGACAGAGTCTCACTATGTAGTTCAGGCTGGCCTCGAACTCACTATGTATCATAGGCTGACCTTGAACTCTTAGCATTCCTCCTGCTTCAGCCTCCCATGTGCTGGGATTTACAGGCATGTGCCACCACAACCCACCTTGGGGTCGTCTTTTTAATATGGACATGTATAGATACAAGTTTCCCTCAGAGCATTGTTTTTGCTACAGACCATAAGTTTTAATATATATATATTGTGTGTGTGCACGTGCGCGAGTGCGTGTGTGTGCTCACGTGCACATGCACATGTTTTGCTGGGGATTGAACCCAAGCCTGTTGCACTGAGCTGCATCACCAACACTTTTCTTACTTTTTTTTTCTTCAATAATTTTGAGATAGTGTCTTGCTAAGTTGCCCAGGCTGACCTGAAACTTCTGAACTTGAGATCCTCTTGCCTCAGCTTCCCAGAGTGCTGGGACTACAGGCGTGTGCCACTACTCCCAGTATTATATTGTGTTTTAATTTTTGTTATACTGTAATTTTCATTTGTCTTTAAGTATTTACTAATTTCTATTTGTGATATCTTATTTGACTTTTTGGCTGTTTAAGATTGTGTTGTTTATGTTAGATGTGGTAGTACATGCCTGTATTCCCAGCAATTACTCAGGAGGCCTAGGCAGGAAGTCTAAAGCCTTTCTCCACTACCTGGCAAGACCCCAGTCTCAAGGTGGAAAAAAGAATCAAAGGGAAGAAAATGGAACTAGATCTTATGCAAATGAAAAGGGTACTAAGAGTTGGAAGGAGCAGGGAGGGATGGGAAGGATAGAGGACAAAAAAAGAATTAATGTGTGCTATGTACATGGCCTTACTCCCCATAATAAATGTAATGATTAGGTGCTGCAAATGTATGTACTACTTTTTTAAAAACCCAAATAAGAAATAAAGATTGTGTTTAATCTCCATGTTTGTGGATTTTCCAATTTTTCTCTTATTACTAATTTCATTCCATTGTGGTTGAAGAAGATAGGTACTATGTATGATTCTAGTCATGGTCTGTCCATAGAAAATGTTCCGTGTCTGCTTGAAAAGAACCTGTTGTATTCTGTTGTTGAATGGAGTGATGCTCTATTTAAGTCTAAAATAATTTCTGTCAGTTTTACCTCATGTATTTTGGGGGTTTTTTTGTTTTTTTTGTTTTTGGGGGTTTTTTGGTGTCAGGGATCAAACTCAGGGCCTTGTGCCTGCTAGGTAAGCGCACTAACCACTGAGCTAAATCTTCAGCCCCTGCCTCGTGTATTTTGGAGCTTTGATTAGGTGGGTTGTATCTTCTTGATAGATTGAGCTTTAAATCAATGTTTATTATCTTTCTTTGAGTCTTGTAACAATCTTTGACTTACAGTTTGTCTCATGTTACTAGCCAGCCAAACTCACTTTTAGTTATTAAACTGTTTGTTTGGAATGCCTTGTTGCATCCTTTTACCCTCATCTTACAGTATTTGTGTTTCTGGAGCTCAATTGAGACTCTAATACACAATGTGTAAATGGATCTTTTTTTAAAATCTATTCCGTCAGTCTCTGCCATTTAGTTGGAAAGTATAATTATTTTATGCCTAAAGTGGTTGCTGGTAAGGAAAGATCTCTTCTATTTTGTTAGTTTTCTCTATAATATATCATTTTTGCATTTGCTCCATTACCATCTTATTTTAATTTTTAAATTGTGTACCACTTTGATTGCCTTTTCATTATCTTTTCTGTGTACATTTTTGATTATGTTCTTAGCAGTTATCTTGTGGATTACAGTTACAACCTAGTTTGAATTATACCCACATAGCTTTTATAGTTTACAGAAATGATGCTGCTGTGTATAACTGCTTCCCCCTTTATGTTGTTATTGTGACAAATTACATCTTTATACATTTTGTGCCCACTTTATATTTAATGTCCTTATAATGTGCCCAGCGATATTGCTTTATAAATATTTTATGCATCTTTATTTTAAATTACTAAGGAAAATGAAATAATTACCAAAAATGTAATACCTCTGGCCTTTATGTTTATCTCTATAATTACCTTTACTGGTTTTTGTATTTCTTCATCTGGCTTTGAGTTATTGTCTTGTATCTTGTTACCATCTTTAGTAGGCAGCTTACTAAAGAAATCCCTTAGCTTTTGTTTATTTGTGAATGTCTTGATTTCTCCTTTTTTCAAATTTTTTCTTTATTTAAAATAACTTATCTAAAATAGTTTTAAAACTTTAAAAGAGTAATAATTATTAGAAAGAAAAGTAGTACAAATTCACAATAGAAAAAAAATTCAAACAGAACAAAAGCATACACAAGTAAAAGTCCTCTTCCCACTGCAGACCCCAGGTCTTCTAGTTCTCCATCTCCTGAACGACTTTCCACACAATATAAGCTTTCAATAAACATTTTATTGACTTAGAATATCCAGATAGAATATATTTTAATTATAAAATCATGTTCATTGTAAAAACTTTCAAACAATACCAGTTTCTAAAATTGAAAAAGTCACCCTCCCCCTTCTCCCCAGTCTGTCCTCAGAGGTAATCACTGTTGACCGAGTCCCGGAAGCCTGGTGTGGTACTGTTGTCTGTAATTCCAGCTTTTGGGAAGCTGAGGAGGAGAAAGGAGGATGGCAAATTCGAGGCCAGCTGGGCTACATTGCTAAAGACAGCCTCAAAAACATGAAAACATGCAGACAAAAAACCCCAACTACAACTGCAGGAAAACCCAAAACAATTCAAGATTGGAAAATTTTATCAGCCTTGAGCTTATAAGTCTCAGATCCTTGCTTATCTCCTTCCATTCTTCCCTATCTCCACATAATTACATTTGCCACTTTGCATGTAAAAACTTTGTAGCTGAGGAATCTGAGAAAGTGCTCTGCTCAAGGATTCAAGCAGAACCAGAGGTTCAAACCCAGAGTGTGTGACTCAAGACTAGTATTTCTGCCATGTTCCTTTGCCTGGCTTCTATTCAGAACCCTTAAGAGTTTAGTTACAGTGTCTCATGAGGGTAGGGGAAAAGTTCTCTTGTGTGAAAATAATTAAGGGGATAATTTTTAGGAGAGAGGACCTGGTCCTATGGGGTCTCTGAGTTGACTCCCTTTATTGCCTACACCCTGATCTGTGGTGAAAATAACATCTGCTTCACGAAGTTTGGAGCTTGGGTGGGATGGTTATTTGGAGCCTGACTTGGTCAGTTCAAAGAGGCTAGGATTAGAATTACACCTTGCCCATTCGAGGAAGAGTCCAGACCAGGGAGAAGTATCCAGCCAATTGAGATTGTATTATTATTTAATTTACCCAATTGGAAGAGTTTCATATAATTAACCATGTGGTAGAATCAGCAAGAAGAATTAGCAGAAGTTCCTGGCATTTTTCAAACTTCTCTTACTCTAGCACACAACTGTGCCTTTGCATATACCCTCCGCTTAGAATGCCCTTCCTGCCTTGTCTATTCAGCATACCTATCCATGAAGATTGTCGTATTGTCATCTTTACTGTGAAGCCAGCCATTCCCTCTGTGTAGAATTTACCATACTATATGTGTGTGAAAGATTTGTTTACTTAACCTGCTTCCTATGTGAATCTATGAATTGATGTCAAGTATGGTTTTGCTGTATATAGAATTCCTGCTTACAAGGGCTTCCTTCCTTCCTTCCTTTTTTGTCTTCCTTCCTTCCTTCCTTTTTTGTCTTCCTTCCTTCCTTCTCTTCATCTCTCCCTGCCACCTTTCTCCTTCCCTCCTGCTTCCTGGACCTCCTGGTTTCTGATGAGAAAGTAGCTGGTGTTACCTGATGATTTCTTTCGTTTTTTGTCAGTTTGGCTATACTGTGTTTTAAGGTGAGTTTATCCTGATTGGAGATACTTGGGCAGTTTGAAAATGTACAGATTAGTGTCTTACATCAGATTTGGGAAGTTTTTGTCCATTTTATTAAACATTCTTTCTGCTCCTCTCTTTTCTGTTTCTTGGACTTCCACTAATCATGTTGGTATGTTCCATTAAGCATATACAGCCACAATGGGATAGTGTCTCAAAGTCTCTTAGGCTCTGTACATTTTTTTGTCTTTCTCCCCAGACTGGATAAATTCAATTAACCTGCCTTCAGGTTCACTGATTCATTCTTTTGTCTGTTCAAATGTGACGCTTACTGAACCCCCGTGGTACATTTTCCATTTCTGTTCTTGTACTTTTCAGCTGGCAAAATTTGTTTGCTTTCTTTTTTATCATTTCAGTCTCTCTTGGTATTCTGTATGTCGAGACATTGCTAATTAAGGCAGTTTTTCTGTTTCTAAAGAGGCACAAACTCCCAGAGCTCTATGCTCTGCCAGTTTTGGTTCATGTACTTTTAGTAAATAAAATTAATCGTGCTAAATCAGAAAATAAAATTAATGCTCAATATAAATGGGACATCCAAATGGTAACATCAGAGTTCTAAAACAAAAGAATTTAGAGCACATCAAGCAGTTTGCTTTGCATAGATTAAGTTGAGTCTTCTAATTGATTTAAACCAAATCATTCCTTCAGCAAGAATATTTAAGTGCCAGATTTTAAAAATCAAATAATTTTTTCAAGTGTTGGATTCTAGCATATTTTCTGTATACTCAGTATCATCTTTTATTTGAGCTTTGCTATAATCAGTAGGTTTATGAAATGCAGGAAATGCTAAGTGGGTAAGACCTGATTTTTTTTTTTTATATAGAAGTAGATATCAGGTGGAATGAGGGAATTTGATTTACTTTCATATACTAGTAATCTATGTATTGCTGTGTAACAAATCACCCTAAAACTTGGTGATTTGAAACAAACAACAACAATAATTTATTATCTGACAGCATCTGTAGGTCAGTAATTTGGGAGCAGCTTAGCTGTGTGGTTCTGGCCTAGGATCTCTCATGAAGTTGGTTTCAGACCGCAGTCATATGAAGCCTTGTTTGGGCTAGAGAATTTGCTTCTGAGAATTTGCTCTCATGGTTTGAGAGTAGAAAGACTCCATTTCTTAACAAGAGGATGTCTCCATGGAGCATCCTGAAAGCTCTTGTGACATAGCTACTAACTTCCTCCAGAAGGTACGATCCATGGTAGAGCAAGGAGGAAATCATAAGGCTTTCTGTGACATAGGCACACATTATCATTTCTGCCATAAACTTTTTGGTGTAAGCAAGTTACCTGGCACTTAGCAAGTTCACAGTCAAGAGGAAGGGGCACCAGGCTCTACCTTTGGAGAGTGTCAAACCTATCACTGACTGACCACCTGGAGGTAAGCACCAAAAAAGACTTAGAATACCTCTTGACAGTGGCTTCCTAAAGCGTCATTAAATTGTTAATGATTTCCCCAGGAAGGGGACAATTTGATATTTTAAAAATTAAGGCTGTTATTAAAATTTGATTTATTGAGATATATACTTACATACAACAGTTTTCCTCATTCCACTTGGGAAATCTTAAAATCCATACACGCAAAGGAAAATAGCCAAAACAAATTATAAAATGCAATTCAAAAATGTATGAATATTCTTTTTTTTTTTTTTTTTTTGGCTTAAGTTTTGTTTTGGAGACTTGTCTGAAATAAAGTGATGCTCGATCAGGATAAAGTTTATTTCAGATGCTGGGAATTGGGAAGAAAGCTAATGTCAACTGGTCAAAAGTATGAATTATACCGTATCTTCAGATCATCGAACTTTTGGGTAATTTGTTAAAATTTCACATTTAGAAAAGGGTCTCAAAGTAGTATAAGGAACTCCTATGTACTCTTTGTCTAGATTCACCAGTTTTCTGCCATTTGTTTTATTCTTTGGCTTGCCCTAGACTGGTTAGCTTAGAGCTATTGGGGTTAAATCTGTAGTCTAGTGAAGTTAGGTTTCTTGACTCTCCACAGTGAAATTATAGACTGGAGGAACCACAGGGCTTTTCACCAAACAAAAGATACAATAGAGTTCTTACAGGATTTTGGAGAAGGATATCATTTAGATGAAATTTAAAGAAAGTGGTATTTTGATAGGCTCGAGGTAAAGCCCGCTTGTATTGCTCACATTCAGCAAATGTTTATTTGCACTATGCTGAATGATAGAGGATTTTACCATTGGGAAATTTACCAGTGTTACCTATATTACAAACCTGAGTCACTATTCTATATTAGAGTAAATTTAAAAGTAAATAATAGATAGCTATCAGTTCACCCACAAAGAGGGAGAGGAAGAACAGTTACAAGCCAGAGGGATGGGATCTCACATGTAAATCTGTATTTGGATACTGACTAAAAAACCAGTAAATGTAAAAATTCACGTTTATTCTTTTTTTTAATTTATTCATTTTTGGGTGCTGGGGGTCGAACTCAGGGCCTTGTGCTTGCTAGGCAAGTTTTCCACCACTTGAGCAAAATCCACAACCCACATTTATTCTATTACAGATATTACCGTGTAATGCTAAGAGAATTTTATGCATGAATTTGTGACATAGTGTACTGAATGCATCATCACAGGTTGAATTATAGAGAAGCCCCAGTTTAAAAAGTACTAATGATTTTTGTCTTCCTATTTGTTGTGTTTCATCAATTTTAAGATGGACTTCTCCCTTACTACATGTACATACATTCCTTTTAACATGTTTGAAATCAGGTTGTATAGGTTGTGATACTCAATCTGTTCGACCAGTTAGGGCAGTTTCTAGCCATTGTATGAACACGTATAGACTTCAGAAGAACTATCTACTTAGTATAATCAGTGCCAAAATGAAATAGAAAAAAGGATGAAAAAGTGAGAGGGGCAAGAAGAAGGAAAACCAAGTCAGTAAAGGGGTACTCCTTTAACCCTACTGTAATATTTGTGAAGAGAGGCTGGGAAAGGTAATCTAGACCTACTCAATTGCAAAGCCTGCTTAAAATGTTTTACAGATCCTCTTAAGATCTTGATGGCACAGAAGATGAAGTCTTAGAGTCAGAGTGATTCAAAAGACTTTCTATGGAAGCACAAAAGCATTATATGAGAACATTCCATGTTTAAATCCAAACAATTCTTATACGCTGTGTAAAATGCAAATTATAGGTTGTAAGAAAGAATTTTATCAATTTAATTGGGTTAGTCAGTATTCCCGAGTTAATATGTACCCTGCATTTTGTAGTATCTTAGAGGATTTACTAACAATCTTTGTGGGTTTTGTCCTGTCTGTATATTTAATACTGTATCCTGTAGAATTATTTGTACTCTTAATTATCCCATGAAATGGCACCATTTACCCTGTGGTCACACCATTGTGGGCTAGCCTATTCTTAATATCTCTGTGAACTTGGACAGGTGTTTAATCTTTCTGTGCATTGGTTTTGCAACTATGAAATGTGATGGTGGTGTTCTTCCCTTTGATCTTTTAGGGGAAAGAAAGATATTTCAGTAATGATTGTAAGTAATTTTATTAAGTAACTAGTGTGGGGTGAGGAGATAGGGACAGGTCAGTGACTTTCACTGGTTGAGCACTAGTATACTTATAAAGTGTAATGACGCAGTGTGACATGGTTGCAGCTCTATATAGAGTCTCTCAAGTGGAACAGCTACAAATAGAAACTAAAAAAGAATTGATTCCACATTACTGAGAGACTCAGTAATGTGAAAATAGTAATTCTTGCTGGGAATTTAGCTCAGTGATTAGAGTGCTTGCCTTGCAAGCACAAGGCCCTGAGTTCAATCCCCGGCACCACAAAAAAAAAAAAGAGAGAGAGAAAAAAATAGCAATTCTTGATAGAATTCTGAACAGATGTTAAATATACAGTTAAAGAAATTGTAGTTTTAGAAATACTAATTTTGTCCTAACATAGCAAGAAAAAAAAAAAGACTTGATGTTTATATGTAACGGGGTTGGGTTCTAGGTTAACATAATTAAAGGTAGTGGTTTTTTTTTTTTAACCTACTTGAATATCCACTTGGAAATTTGAAAGTCTACTCTTCATTGTTGTGTAGGATTTTCTTACATTGCAGTGTCCTGTAATAGTGCCCCCTTTCTGCTAAATATCAAGTCATATTACATGTTTTGCTAATTAAACATTCCCTCTAGTTTTAAAAAAGTCCTCAGACTCTACCACTTTTGTTGAGAACTATTGATTTACATGTGTGAAAAGTGAGAAAATTAAATACTATAATATAGTAAGAAATGATTACTTGGAACTGTTTATATACTGAATAAATTTAATTCAAATGGTTAATTTGAGACTTTTAAAATTAAGATGGCTGTATTGATATATTTTTATTTTTCCTAGTAAAATGAATGAAAATAAACCTGTTGACTCACAGAACCTTGGTAAGTAACTATATTTAAAATATTTTCAAAATAGTAAGTCTTTTTAGAATGCTGCCCATCCAATAGGAATGAATTTCCTGCTTCATCTGAGTTCCATGTACTAAAATATATTAAATGTATTTATTTTCACAAATGAATCTACTATTGGCTAAATTTTATTTGTATTCCACACATATATTTATTAGCTATGGTTCGTGTCTGAGTAAAATATTATTTAATAAATATAATTTTTTCACCATGTAGTTTTCGTTGTTGTTGTTATAGACAGGGTCTCGCTCTGTAGTTCAGTCTGGCCTTGAACTCACTATGGATCCCAGGCTGGCCTCGAACTTACTGTGATCCACCTGCCTCAGCTTCCTGAGTGCTGGGATAGCAAGTGTTTGTCACCACACCCACCCATCAATTTTTTTTACCTTTTTATATGATTTTTCTTTACAAAATGAAAAATGCAAGTGAGAACGATTGAAATAATAACAATAGTTTAACATGAAAAGGAAACCTCTTAAGTCTTCACAAAAATATTTTCAAAAATATCATCAAATAGATGCAGTTCTTTTGACCTTTGTATTTGGCTGCTGTTTTATAGTTAGTAGTATCTATTCACCATGAAAGATGAGGAATCTAAATTGTTAATTTGCGCCCTTCTGCCACTAATCCAGTTTTTGAGATTTAAAAAAATGCCCAATAAAAATACTATATTTAAAATTCTATTTTTTAGCCATCACTTTGATAGTATCTGTTGATTCCACCTTATTTTGGATAAGGAAATTTGCTCATAAACCTCCTTTCTTTTCTTGCTCTCTCTGTAGTCTTTTCTCAGCTGTGCTAATAGTTTTGAAATTTTGCAGTATTTTAGATTAGATAATATGCTACAATCTTTATTTATGGGTTTGGTCCTTGCCTTGGTATTTAATACTGTGTTGTGTCTTTTTTTTGGTAATCATATGATTTGCATGTGACTTGGCACAGTATACTCTGTAGTACCTCTATGGGTTAAGTTAGTCTATCCCCACTTATTAATTCTGAACTTGGGCAGGTGATCATGCTAATAGTTTTGAATTTTTAGTAATTTGTGTAGTACCTGCATGCATTTGTTCAGTGGAAATACACCCCTACTTACTTGCTTTTTCTAAGATAACCTCCATTTTTCACTTGTATGAATGTGTTTAAGTGAAAACTTTAATTATAAAAACCAAGATCATTTGTTATGATAGCAGGTGATCTTAACAATAAATAAAATGAATCAAAAATATTTTACTGAATTTTAAACATTAAATAAAAAAAAACAGCAGTGTGCAAATAAATACACAAGTAATTTACGTTTAAAATTACATGCCCCAAACCTAATGTATTCTGTATCCAGAGCCCTCCTTAGTGGCTAAAGGGGGAGGCAAGAGAAAAAGGAAAGCAAATGGAAAGCAAAAGGCCTACAGCATACAGCAGATCAACTTCTATCCAGAGTTTCTCAGAAGACCTTCTACAGTCTCAGTTAATTCACAGGGATTCTCCTGTAGTCTCAGCCAATTCTGTGCATTTTTCTTTCTCTTAAAAACTTCCTGCATGCTTATAGCTAAAATTATAGGCACTGGGGATAAAGGAGTAGACACTTGTGGTATAGGATGTCCAGTATGAACAAATGGCTGTTTGCTAGTGTTAATGTATTTGAACAGGTCCTTTGTATGGAGAAAGAAGGGAAGCTAAAATCTTTTAAAAGGTTAGAGGAGGAGTTGGGGATTTAGCTCAGTGGTAGAGCACTTGCCTAGCAAGCACAAGGCCCTGAGTTCGATCCCCAGTACCACCCCCCAAAAGTTAAAAAAAAAAAAAAAGTGAGGAGAGAGCCTTTAAGTTACAACTTATTCAGCTGGAATAAGGGAAGTCAATATAGTGAGGATGTTTCACAGTATTAATATTAGCTTATACTGTTTCTTTCCAGTTCTGGAATCTATTTTGTGAGCACCCTGTTAATAATGCAGTTCTTTTCAGCACATAACATCCATTCTTGATTACATGTGTTAGTTGAGGTAAATACCACTTGCTGCTATAATATGTAAACTCTGAAGTAGTAATGCTTTAACACAATAAAAGTTTATTACTTTGTCAAGTTATAGTCCAGCATTGATTGGTTAGGGAAGATGAGCCCTAGGGAGTTTTCCCATCATGAAGTCATTTTGAGATTCATGTGCCCACCATCTTGTGTGGGTCTGCTGCCCTGAGGTGCGCAGAATCTTCGCTTTAGCTAGTAATAGTCTTATTTCATTAGCATATTAACAAAATTTTCTAAATTACGTATGACATAAAAACAACACAAAATATTAGTAACTATGATACTAATAAGACTCACTTCTGTGTGTCACACTGTTAATCATATTTAACATTTACTCCTCATTAAGACCTACTTTGAGATAGGTATTATTGTTGTCCTTGTTCTTAAGTTGAAGAAATGGAGTCACAAAACACTGTAGTGAAATAAACCAGGCACACGATGATAATATGTGTCATCTCACTTTGATGTGGAATCTAAAAAAGTAGAATTCACCAAAGCAGAGAATAGAGTGGTGGTTAGAATAGGGACTGGGATTAGGGACAAGATGGAAATTGGGAAGATGCTTGTCAAAGGGTACAAAATTTAGTTAGACAAAAGGAGTAAGTTCAAAAAATCTGTTGTAAGTGTTCTCACCACAAATACATGGTGAATATGTGAACTAATGCACTTGATAGCCTTTCCTCAATGTATGTGTTATTTTGAAACATTGTTATATATCATAAATACAAATGGGGAAAAAACAAAAAGATTATGGTACCAAGTCTTAACTCATATCTCCCTGACTCCACCAATCTGTGTGTGGGGGGTTAAAACACAACAAAATTTACTATTTTAACTACTTTTGAGTGTATAGTTTATTCCCAGTGTTGTGAAACCTTTACCACTGTCTTAATTCTTAAACATGATTATCATCCCAAAGGAAACTCTTTACTAATTAGGTGGTCACTTCTCATTTTCCCTGTCCCCAACTCCTAGGGCCCAGTAATCTACTTTTTGTCTGTCTCAAGATCTGCCTGTTTTGGATAATGTAATCTATTATGTAAATGGTAGCACGTAATATGTGGCCTTGATTTCTTTCACTTAGCATAATGTTTTGTGGCTTATCTGTGTTATTGCATGTATTAGTATCTTATCCCTTTTTATTGCTAAATAATATTTTATTGTGTAGAATACCATATATTTATATATTTAATGGATTTTGATTTGTTTCTATTTTACCTCTTGTGAAAAGTGCTGTTGTGAATAATGTACAAGTATTTGCTTGAACATCTGTTTCCAGCTTTTTGGTTTGTACATCCAGTAAGGAAATTGCTGTGTCTTACGGAACTCTGTTATTCTAATTATAGCTGTTCTTTGGGGTGAAGTAGTTATCTCATGGATTTGATTTGCAGATCTTTGTTGACTGTGACCAGTGATTTGGAGCATCTTTTAATGTACTTAGTGGCTTCCGCATATCATCTTTGGAGAAAGGAGAGATGACAAGAGACTTTGCCTTTTTTTTTTCCAGAAAGCATAGTCAAACTGTTTTTTAAATTTTATTTTAGTAGTACATTTTAGATATACATATGATAACATCATAGTGAATCTGTACCTGTACACGGTACAGATGCTTGCTGCTGCTTTTTTTCCCACTCCCTTCAATCCTTCTTCCTTCCTTATTTACAAAAGCTTTGTTTCCATTTTTTTCCTACTATTCTTTTTTTCCCTGTCCCTGTTCCTTTCCCCGCCCCCTCCCTTCTTCCCCTTCCCATTTGAACAATTTCTTCCCTTTCCCGATATAATACATTTTACTCTTTACACTTTCAGTTTTTCACACCAGAGAAACAATGTGGTATTTAAACGTGTGTCCAATTTATTTCACTTTAGAGTATGGTCTCAAGATGCATCCATTTACCTAGGAATATCTCAAGTTTATCTTTCTTCATGGCAGAGTAGTACTCCACTGTATAAAAAAACCACATCTTTATCCATTCATCGGTTGATGGGTATTTGGGCTGTTTCCAAGATTTAGCTCTTACAAACTGTGCCGCTATAAACATGGGTGTGCATATGTTGCTGTGGTATGATACTTTTAATTCTTTTGGGAAGATACCAAGAAGGGGAGTAGCCAGGTCAAATGGAACCTCTAATTGTAGTTTTTTGAGGAGTCTTCACACTGATTTCTGCAGTGGTTGCACCAGTCTGCATTCCTACCAACAGTGGAGAAGGGTTCCTTTTTCCCCAAATCCCCTCCAGCATTTGTTGTTGTTTGATCTTTTTTAAAATGAGTTGTTTTGTGTTTTTGTTATTCAGATGTAAGAGTGTCTTATGCATTTTGAATACTAGACCTTTATCAGATATGTAATTTCCAGATATTTTCTTTTGTTTTAGAGTATAAGTCTTAGTTTATCTGTTTTTTTCTTTCAGTACTTTTACTTTGGTGTCATGTGAATTGTCAGGAACTATTGCCAAATCTAAGGTCATGAGGATTTGCCTATACTTTCTTCTAAGAGTTTCATAGTTTCGCATTTAGGTCCTTTATCTGTGTTAGTCTTTAGATATGGTGTGAGGTAGAGGGTCAGCTTTATTCTTGTGCATCTCTTTATCCAATTGTCCTAGCACTATTTATTGAAGATGCTTCTTTCCCCATTGGCACCTTTGTCAAAAATAAGTTGACTATAGATGTAAAATTTTATTTCTGGATCCTTCTTTTATATCAATTTATATATCCCTGTGCCACATTGTTTTGATCAGTGTAGTTTTATTGTAAGTTTTTAGTCTTTTTCTCAGTCTAGGTGAAATTGGTTAAATAAATAAATAAATAAATAAAATAGGTAGATTTTGATATCTTTTCAAAGAACCAGGGGAAAAAAAAAAAAAAAGAACCGGAAGAACTCTTGCCTAGCAAGTGCAAGGCCTTGAGTTTGATCCTCAGCAGTGGCCCGCCCACACCCCCTTCACCCCCGCCCCAAACCAATTGTTGTTTTTGTTGATTCTCTCTGTTTCATGTATCTGTTCTAATCTAGAACTTGCTTTTGCTAGCTTTGGGTTTAGTTTCCTCCTTTTTCTAGGGTTTTTTTTGGGTTTCGTTTTGTTTTGCTTTGCTTTTTTGGTGCTGGGGATTGAACTCAGGACCTTGCATTCTACCTCTTGAGCTACATCCCCTTTCTAGTTCTTTAAGATGTAAAATCAATTTGAGATCTTTTTAAAATATAGACTTGCATAAACCTAAAGGTTAGCTAGAGGTAAAAGTTTAAGGTTTCTCAGTCTTCTCTGAGCATACATCCACCCGCATGCACATGGCCTATGTGGGAGCTTTCCAAAGCACTTACTTCCTTCACCATGTATCCCTTTCTTCTAGTCTCTTTTCTTTTGTGCTTCTTATTCTGTCTGCAGCTTGAAGCTGTCTGTTGTCCCTTACCCTAGGTTGTTGCAGTTAGTATATTTGTTTTCAACCCTGAAAAACAGGGTAGCCAGAACAAAGGCAAGCATATGAAATCAGCCCTCAGGGTGCTGTCACACAGATTGAAACACTTACTCACATATTTTGGCAACAAGCTCCATGTATTATCTCCTCTTGGACCAGCAGTCTGTACAACATGGGCTACCCAAGGCTACTGCTTAGCTTGTGAGTTGGGAATAGTAGATGGGTAAGTTAAAGTATTCTCATGAGAATTTCATAGTTTATTTCTCCATTAAGCAATTTCCAATTTTTTTTTTAATTTCAAAAGTTCATTACATTCCAGAGCTCCTAAAAATAAAAAGTTGATCGAGTTTTTGCATCTCAATCATTGCTTTAGTAGAAGAATGTAATTTGAGAATTTCCTAATTATATTTTCAGTGATATTACCCCTACAAGTTGCCATTTTAGCCACACACTGGAATTTATCACTGAGACTGATGAGAAATACAAAATCACATTAATGTAGTATTAGAAATAGGTACTGGAAATTTTAAATCACTGGTAGCAGTCAGATGTGATTTGTTCTTGCAGAAAGAATAACAATCAATTGAAAAGCAGCAGTTACATAATTATTTTGAAATTTTAAAATATACTTTGTATCTATTTTGTTTTACTGTTAGCTTGTGTTTTCTGTCGAAAAAACGATGACTGTGCTAATAAATATGGAGAAAAGAAAACTAATGAAAAATGGAATCTCACTGTACATTACTATTGTTTGGTGAGTATAATTTGTAATTAAATTCTTGAAATTTAATCCTCTGAAGAGAAGTAGATGCTCACACTGGTTTCTAGTAATTGGATAAATCATTTAACATTTTTGGATCTTGTTTTGGCTGTGTATAAAAATAAGATTTTTTTTAATACCAAATTCTAAGTTTCTGAAATTAGTTGGTAAATACAAAGATCTGTCAGCATTACTTGTTTGCTTTTGTCTAATTGCAAAAAAAGGGGCTAAACTGGTTCTATAAAGGGAAGTGTTCTTTTTTTACAGTTTTTTCTTTCCTTTGTTGCTATTGATTAATCTCTGAAAAGAAAGTTTTATTTCACAGAGAAAGATCTGGTTTAAAGTTCTGGCTAATAGTAATTCATATTAGTGGAAAGGAAATAGCTTAAGGTATGGGTCACTCAGATAAAAGCAAGAGTGATTTCCTGAGCTTCAAAGTCCCTCTTTTATCTCTTCTCTTAACAGCTTTTCATTCTACTTGAATCTGTGTTTTAATAGTGGCAGCATTAGTACCTTGGTATACCAACATTGTACTAATACATACAATATTTACTTGTACTGAATCAGTTATCTGTTTTTGCTTAACAAATTATTCTGAAATTCAGTAGGTTAAACTAACATTTGTCTCACATAATTTCTTAGGGTCACAGTTCTGATTTTAACTAAACTAGATGATTCTGGCTTAGAGTCTCTCATGAGATTATAGACAAGATATCAGCCCATTTGAAAGATTTACTAGGCTGGAGGATCCTTCTCCAAAGGCTCCCTCATGTTTTTTGACTAATTAGTTCCTCCTAGCACTTGGCAAGGGGCCTCAACTCCTTATCTTCTAGGCTTTGCAGTAGGGCTCTTCACAGTATGTGAGCTGCCTTTCCCCAAAGCAAGTGATATGAGAGGGGGAATTTATTACCTAGTCTTTACAAGTTTTTCATTGCTTTCTAGAGAAACCAGCTAAAGTATTTCTTTGTGGTTTTCTGTGTCTCAGGTACTCTGTAGGTTAAATATACTGGTAGACTGGTCTAGAAATTCTTTAATAGTCTGTCTTATTTTATTAATGAATATAATCTTTAAAAAAAAGTACTGACCCCAGACTCTCCCCTTTTAATAAGGTTCTATTTCATTATGAACAGGAAAATATTGTAATGTTACCAGTAGTAATATAACACTAGACTTAGAGGCATTCTGCTCCAGTGTTCTTATTTTCACATTTAAGGTCAGTGACATAATAACTTGTTTAGGGTTCCAGAAGTTTAGGCACTTGTTTGCAAGGTGGATTTCTTTTCTTTGCTTTTTTTTCTTTTTCTTTTTCTTTTTCTTTTTTTTTTTTTTTTTTTTTTTTTTTTTTTTTTTTTTTTTTTTTTTTTTTTTTTTTTTTTTTTTTTTTTTTTTGGTGGGTTGCTGGGAATCAAACTCAGGGCCTTGCACTTGCTAGGCAAGCATGCTACCACTGAGCTAAATCCCCATCCTTCAAGCTGGGTTTCTTACACAGTCCACACTTACTCTTAATCACGCTTCTTTAGTATATTTCAAATATTAAGTTAAAATGAGATTTTTTGAACAGCCAAATACTTGTTAACTGTGACTCAGTAGGTGTCCCTTTAAATATTTCTTTTATCATTGAGAATTCAGATTCAAAGTTAGCCTAAAATAGTATTTATTGTTGTTACATTCAACAACTGTATGTATTTACTATTCCTTTTTTCTAAAGCTTAATTTTATGTATTCTTTCTTTTCTTCCTCCTTCCTAGTCACCTATGTACTACCTTCGTATCTTTGTCTTTTTCTGTTACTTCCTAGAATACTTTTGGAATTCAGTATTCTAAAAGAGCATATGAGCTGTTAATATACAGTGTCTTCCAAATCAGAGCCCATGAATAGTCTCTTATTCTGACCTTGAAAAATGATTATTATGGATAGATTTTTGGAAATTTGAGTTGTTTTATTAGAGTGAATATTATGTGTGTATATATATATATATATTTAATTCAAACTAGATTTTGGATTTTAAAAATTAGAATTTATTTTCTAACTGAGAATATATTCATAGTTGATGTCAAGTGGAATTTGGCAGAGAGGTAAAGAAGAAGAAGGAGTTTATGGTTTTCTAATAGAAGATATCAGGAAGGAAGTGAATAGAGCTGCTAAACTGGTAAGTAAATTATACTGTTTTCCATAAATATTGTCAGTCCTTGGGAAGTCTCTTCTGGCCTCTGTACAAGAAATTTATGGCTTTAGCTTTATGTTCTAATGTATATATTTGTCAAATACAGTAAGTTTTAATACAACATTTTGTATTTTATGCAAGTAAGAGCTTAACTGATCCTGGATAATACATGTGACAATAGTGATTATCTGATTCACTCTATCTGCCATTTCACCCACTTTTACATCAGATTGTGATCATAGTTCCACTCCTCTAATCAGCAAATCTTTAATCCTTGATCAAGCCAGCCATTTACTTTTTAAATTCTCATACCTTAGTTACTAAGGTTGGAATGATACATTGAGGTAGAAATTATGCAAGGGTGGTTTTATGATTTCCATAGCTCTTAAGACCTGTCTGTCACATTTTCAACTTGTGTTTAGTGCTCTCCTGTTCTCCATGATAGATATGCTAACCTCCAACCCCTTGTTCATTCAGTTATTGTTTATGATCTTCTGTAAGATTTATTTACGTGCTAAATACTACAAGGAAAGGACTATAAGTCTCCATATGGTCTTAGTAGAAAGCAAAACAGAATGAGAAAATTGAGAGTATGGGAAATTCTGTTCAGTAAGTATGATACCAGAATTGGTTTGTGTGGTAGAACAGTTTGGGTGATGAAGGAAGTCAGTGGAGAAAAAGAATGTTGACAAATTATACTTGAGAAAGTCAGAAAAGTTGTTTCATAAATTCTGGGGTTATTTAGAATGACAGCAAGAATTAAAATACAGAGAAAACCTATGATTCAAGTGCCAAAGTCCTGAGGTAGAAGAGTGATTAGGTGGTTACTAAGTAATAGAAGAACAAATGTCATTGGGAACAAATGACTAGAATTTTTTATAAGTATAAAGATAGAACAGTGACCTAAACTCTTCAACAGAGTACTACAATAATACTCTGTTCTCCTTTGTGCCCCTGTGTATGTCCTACTCTCACTCTGTCTGGAAATTAGGAGGGTATAAAAACAAGAAGATTCACTCAAGAAGATTTACAAAGCAAACAAAAACCTTTATTTAGATAAGGTAAAGAAGTGTAGGCAATTATTTTTTAAGATGTTGAAAGGATATGAGAGTTGATCATAAAATAGAGATTCTAGGGCACAAAGGAAAACCATTGTTGAAAGGACCATTCAAGGACTGATCTAAGGACCATGTGAGTATACTAGCATCAAAGTTCTTAATCTATTAATGATAGATCAGTTTGTGGCAAAGGGTGGTCTCTGGACTACTTTTGATGGTTCAGAGCTACCCATTTTCTTAGAACATCAGAGTCTTCACTGAGAACATTGTGAACCTGAGACTCAGTCTCGATTCTGAAGGGGAGTCCCCATTTTTTACATTAAACTAGAATTCCTTTGTGTTAGTTCACTGAGAGAGTCTCAGATTGGTCAAGGTTTTCCTTTATGTGTGTAGTAGTTAAGACATTAACAAAAAACCTTTAATCCTAAATAAGTGACCATTAACATATTGTAACAGCCATTACAATGTGTTTTAGGTACAACTCTATATTTTTCTGTTGATCGATTAATAGTCTTTCTGTTCATGTACCACTGTTATGTTTCAGTTAGTGGCAGTATTACAGTATTTTTTTCCTAGGGCTGTCATTACATACTGCAGAAATTTATTTTCTCTCAATACTGGAAGCCAGAGTTCTAACTCAAGTTGTCAAAAGGATTTATCTCTCCTTCCGTTTTCACATAGTCTTCCTTTCCGTGTGTCTTAAATCTGCCTCTTTTCTCTTACAAAGACAGCAGTCATTTGATTTAAGGCCAACCCTATATACAGAACGATTTCATCTTGAGATGCTCAATTTTATCTGTTAGGATCCTATTTCTAAATAAGTTGCAATCCCAGGTACTGAGAGTTAGGACTTGAACATTTCTTGTTTTTAAGAACATTGTTCAACCCACTACAGGTATCTTAACAGTTTTTCGTTTTGGTGAAGATAGAGTTGTGTTAGCCAGTTTTTTACAAATTGATTTTTTAGTATTATTTGCCTGTTCTTGGTGACTATTTCCCAAATTTTGTGCTTTCTGTTTAGATTTAAGTGCAGCTTTCATGCATAGCTATTATGTATATAAACTCTTCAGTTTAAAATATCTTAGCAAATAGGAAAGAAAAGGGGCTTCTTATAGCAATGAATCCTTGAGGCTTTAGATTGTTTCTGAGTAGAATAGTTTTTTTAATGTCATTAAGTTTCTTTAATGTCATGTCATCACAGCTATTATGATGAAAATAATTTTCAGTTTTCTGACAACTAAAATTTATTAATATCTTGATCATATTATAGTAGTCAAATTTTTTATGATGTGGCCCTGTTTTCATATTTTCTTCTAGAAATGCTCTATTTGCAAGAAAAATGGTGCTTCAATTGGATGCGTAGCACCTCGATGTAAACGAAGTTACCATTTCCCATGCGGACTTCAGAGAGAATGTATTTTCCAGTTTACTGGCAATTTTGCGTGAGTTATTTAACTGTGAAATATGAATGTTAACAGTGGCAAATGAATATCTCAGAGATACTGTTTTCTTGTAAGACTATTTTTTTAAAGTTGCACTGAGGTTATACATACACACTATATAAGATACATATCTCCCCTCTGATGGACTTAATTCCACCTACTAAATCTTGAGAATTGCAATGTCTAGAATAGGCCTAATGATTACTGGGCTATAGCATCGAACTGTTATTTATATTCAGTGAAAATTTCTACTTCACACTATCCTAGATTTTTATGTCATTGTTAAGAATTGATAGTACACTTTTCTTTCTTGGAGCCATATGTATTTCTCACTGAAGGCACATAAATTTGCTTGAGTCCAAAAAATAAATATTATACTGCCTTAGTTAACTTTTCTCATTGTTGAGACAAAATACCTGACACCCAAAGTTAAAGGAGGAAAGGTTTATTTCTACTCACATTTTGCGGAGGTTTCAGCCCGTACTTGTCTGGCTCCAGGGCAAGATGGCGTGGCAGAGGGTCGTCACAGAGGAGAAACAATTCATTGCAGGCAGAAGGCAGCAAAAGCAGCAAGAGACCTCTTTTTGTCCTTTATATTCTATCCAGGCTACACACCCTTAGGATGGGTAGCACTCACACCCAGGGTGGGCCTTCCCATTACTCACACCCAAAACTGTGCCAAACCAATTAGTAAGCTAATTTAATAATCACACACTTAATCCCAGCATCACACACTCTAGATCCTGCTACCTCTGAAAAGCCCTACCTATGACCACATGAGGCTTTGGGGGGACATCTAGACACAAGCCGTAACATATACCAATGGGATACCCTGCAAATATTTGCTTCCTGAGTACAGTTTCAGACATGCATTTTGACATTTGATGTCATGAGTGTTCCATTTCTTTCAGTCCTTAGATTTAGACCTAAATAATGGATTGTTACTGTGTAAGAAAACTACAAACTAGAAAATGTAAATTAATACAAGTACAATGGAAATCAGTGTGGACATTCCTCAAAAACTAAAAATAGAGCTACCATTTGATCCAGTTATAACAGTCCTTGCTATATTGGGGCACAATGCACAATAGCCAAGATGTGGAACCCATGTGTAGGCACCCATCAACAGATGAATGAATAAAGAAAGTATATAGTATTATTTAGCAATGGAGAACAAAATTTTGTCATTTGCAGAAAAATGGATGGATCTGGAGATAATTATGTTGAACAAAATAAGCCAGGCTTAGACAGATATGACTTATTTTCACTAATACATGTAATCTTTAAAAAAAATGACAAAATAGAAAAGAGACTATTATTAGAGGAAAGAAAGGGAATAAGAGGCCGGTATGGATATGACCATAATATACACATAGAAACCACCTCCAGAAATGTGAAACTTGGGGAAGATGGGACAATGGGTGTGATGGGGGGAATGATCAAATATGTTATGCATATAGGAACCTGCCTAAATGAAACCCATTGATCTGTACAACTAATATGGACTAATAAAAAAAGATGTGAAAAAAATTAAGAAGACAGATGTTAAGTGCTCCTACCACAATATTAAAGTAAATAACTGCTAGATGAATAAGAGAAATATAATCATTAAAAAAATGAAAATAAAATAGATAAGGAATGTGCTATTATTTGCATGATTTATGTTTATATGATTAAAATGCTTTAAGTATAAATTCTTGCCTCCTTTTATACAGTATTGAATATAGTAGTAAATATACAGTTGTTGAAAACTAGATATATCAAAATGTTTACACTTTGAAGGTCCAGTTATCCTTGATCATAGAATGATTTCTAGTGCCAAGGCTCTCATCCCTTGTAGCTTATGAGACAGATACAGATGAATTTTCTCTTGAATGCTAGCCTAATTGTATTTTGCAATTCATTACATATTGTTCTTAAATATTTTACATTTTTAGGTCATTCTGTTGGAAACATCGTCCTGTTCAAATTACTACACCTAATAATTATAGAGACTCTGTACCATGCACCATTTGTTTGGAATTTATTGCACCTATTCCTACTTACAGTGTATTACGAAGTCCTTGTTGTAAGAATGCGTGGTTTCATAGAGACTGTGTACAGGTAAGATATGTTTTATAAGCTTTTTCTGAATGATTTAAAATTTATTGCTTGCTGATTTGAATTTTAAATCGGTGTCGATGTGTATATTATCTCTTCTTTTAAAACAAATACAGACAATCAATTTGTAGCATATTTTACATGTAAAATTTACCCAATTCGAGTATGTAATTAGCATCTTAATAAATACTGTAGATGCACTCATCCAATGTATATTTATGCTTATAAAATTTTGTTTTTACCTAACAATTTTTTTCTAACAGTTTTGTATTTCACAATGAATAACACAAATTTTAATGACAAACTCTATTTATATACTTAAGCTAGAAAAACAGGAAGTGATAATAAGCTTGATAGTAAGAAATGTCAAGAGGTCTTTTTTTTTTTTTTTTTTAATCATTTTGTAAATACTTATTCGTATAACTCCTTGACAGGGAACTGAGTACTGTCAAAAAATTAAAAATGTTGGTTCTTTGAGAGATATTTTATATATCAAACCTGGTGACTAATTTTCAAGTAAGTAGAATATCATAAAACACACAATTTGGGCTGGGAATATAGTTCAGTGGTTGAGTACTTGCTTGAGAACCTGGGTTCAATCCCTAGCCCTGAAGGGAAAAAAAAAAGTCACACACAACACTAAACATAGTGTACTATTTCTTTGGTTTGGAAAATTCTAGAATATCTTAAAAAGATCCCAGCTGTCAGTACTATCAAATACGTAATATACATGCATGAAAGTAGACAAAAATATACTTAAGTTTAATACTGCTTTTGAAGTTTATATTTTATTGTTTATTAAAATGATATGTTATTACTGATTGCAAATTTTTTTTTAAGTTAGACATAAATTATCTTCTGTTTCAGTAAAATCTTCAAAGTATTACCAGTAATCAAAGTAGTTGATCTTGGGTGATTACTCTTTTATGGTGTGGGGCTTGAACTTTTATATTTAGGATTATTCAGGTAAAAGTAAAAGATGGGAGCCTATTTTGTTGGAAGAATATTCGAAATTCTGTTAATTCTTGCAGAGAAATGTATACAAATGAACCAGAGAAAATACATTTAATAAACATAGTGAGATGTTACCCTTAACCTTTTGAGGAAAAAGTTCATATTATATGAGAATCTTTAAAAAGTAATTTCTTAATTTAAGGATTTGTATTTGAATGAATGTAATCACTTCCAAATGTGTCATCTTGTTAATTTTGTAATGAAATATTACTTCCTGACAATGACAAGTACTCATTGCCTCATTTATATGTTAATACTTTTTTGGTAAACACTGAAAATGCTGTTTTAACTGTTACAAATTAGAAATATATTTATAACAAAAAGGTAGAGCTTCCAGGAATGGTGGTGCATGCCTATGATCCCAGTGGCTTGGGAGGCTGAGGCAGGAAGATCACAAGTTTAGGCCAACCTGGGCAATTTAGGGAAAACCTGTCTCAAATAATTTTATAAAAAAGGGGTGGGGATATATCTGAGTGGTAGGCTCTTGGTTCACTCCTTGGTTAAAAAAAAAAAAAGTTACTTTATGCAAATTAATTTAGAATCATAGCAACATGAACACTTGTCTGTGATATATCAATAAATGAATTATTTGATTAGAGCAAACTGTGACAGGGCTACTTCTTGAGTCACTTTCACTAGTCTCCAAGTAGCTTTTCTACTCTACTCCAGAATTCTAACTGAAATATTGTTAGTAGTCTGCCCAGTCCAGATAGCTACATGTGGTTAAATAAATGTCATTTTTTGGTGTGTGGAAAAAGACTGAGGATTAGAAACCAAGGAATTTAAGAATTTTTCATCCTGTATCTAGAGGATGGTCACAAATCTTGTTCAGTTTGAATTTCTCCATGATTGCTCCAAATCTTGTTGCTGTCCTCTATGTGTCTTGTGCTGTTTTTTTCCTCTATACTAGATACTACTTTATACCATTTCCTATATTTAGTAACATCTCAGTATCTGTCCTCAGTTACTAAAAGTGCCTTTAGTGTCCGAGATTTCAGTAACTTTTGTTCCTTCCATCCCATATGTTGTGTTCGTGTGTATATGTACATGCATGCACATGTGTAGGGCGTGCATGTGTGTACCATTTACTGCTTGTCGGAACCAAAAATCTTCTTTATTTACTTTTTTCTTCACACTGGATTTTCTTTTCTGGTTTTGGTTTACCTGTCTAACCTCATTATTTAGTTAATGTAAAGCCTGGATTACATGTTCTCGTCTCTTGCTATGGAGACTATAACATGTAATTTCCTATCTTTGGAAAGTCTTTTGTCTTATTTTCCTAGCAAGCCTGTATTTCTTCTTCTAAGGTTAGCTTTGGTCTCAGTATCCTTCTGACATTTTTGTCCTTAGAGGCCAGGAACTTCTTTTCTTTGGTGTATGTACCTTTTTTAAAAAAGCATTGTTACATAATATTGTAGTATGTATTACCTACTCGCTAGAATTCCTTGGAGTTGCATCTAAATTATTTGGTGTATGCTTTTGTTAGATAACCTATCTATAAAGTAGGAGCTAAAATATTTTTAAGTGAATGTGTGCTACTAGTTTGTTCTTCTGCGTTTTTGTGTTTTTTGTTTCGTTTTGAGACTGGCTACTTTTTCTAGTAAGGTTTTAGTTTCTTGTTTCTTTCCAAGCACCCTCTGCCTGAAGCTTCTTTCTTCATATTTACTGTACCATTGAGAACAGGTTTTGTATTTCTCTCCTTTTGGGATGAAAAGTCAAATTAAGTTAAAAACAGCCACAAATGATTTTAGGAATTGTGTATCTCTTCTTGACGAAGTAACTAAAGATTTTCACTGTTTTTCTCGTAGTATAGATGATAACATATTTAGGAATTAAAATTGCATTAGGTATCAAAGGTTGAGAAAATATATGATGGCTATAAAGCGAGTATCTATTCATTAGAATTTCGTTTTTTAACATGGGATAAAAAGCTTTCCAGATGTCAGCAGTGGAGTAATTTTGTTTATAAGATTTGAAAACCACTGGTGTAGAAAATGTTTTCATAACATAAAAGTAAAAAATAGCACATGTTCTGTTAGTTATATAATTCATAACCCGATGACAGACTTAAGTTGTTAACAATAGATTTTCCATTTTCCACTGTAGGTTCAAGCAATAAATGCAGGAGTATTTTTCTTTAGGTGTACAATATGCAATAATAGTGACATCTTTCAGAAAGAGATGTTGAGAATGGGAATTCATATTCCTGAAAAGTGAGTAATATTTAGCATTTCAACCAGAAAAAAAGATTTTAAATACAGGATTTAATAACAGTAGAAATAATCATTTATGCCTGATTAAATGATCAGTGGGCATTTAGCCATTTCAAATGGTGAAATATAAAGCCTTCTCCTTCCCAGATCTCTACTCTAGTTCATAGAAAGCAGGGACTGTAACATAAATGTCTCATTCACTGATTTAGAGCAGTGTTGGTGAACCTATCGCACGTGTGCCACAGCAGGCTTTTTGCTGTCATTGAAAGTATTAAAAGGTTTGCCATCACTGACAAGAATCTCTTAAGTACCTCAGTGGTGTTCAGTTTTGATTGGTTTATGTATAACTATAATCACCTTTAAAATGGTATATATAAATCGGGAATGAAGATGGGTTTAAAATGAATGAGGAGAATTTTCTCAAACTTCACAGTGAAGAATCCAGAAGTAATGATATTAAACTTGAAATTAAAAACTAGGAGTGAAATGTTAGAAAAAATGTTAAGTTTTAGAAAATGTCTGCTTAATTTTTCACTTAGCATTTGAAAATTTACTAATTAATGGTAGGATAATGGTGAGACTAATTAATGGTAGGATAAAATGATATATTGGAGTTTTATGTTAAGGAGAATATCTTAAAAAGTAAAATTTTTATCCTTGTTCCTAAGTACATTTTGGATATATAAAGAAAATAAACTAAAAAGGATGGTTTAAACTTATTCCTAAGTGAGGTGTGTGAAAGGTTTTTGTTTTTAGATTCATTACCAATCCCTTTCTGTAACATTTTAAGTCAAAGTACATTTCATATCTTGTTTCATTTATAGAGATGCATCTTGGGAATTAGAGGAAAATGCTTATCAAGAGCTTTTGGAACCCTATGAACACTGTGATGTGCGAAGATGTCGTTGCAAAGAAGGGCGAGACTATAATGCACCTGATAGGTATTTCTGAAAGTTGAGTTGTGTTTATTTAAGCCTTCAGCTAGGAAAGTAGCAAGGCATAGTTTTGCTCTTAGGATGTTGGAAGTTTTAACTTGGGATAAAGTTTACTTATTAATCTTCTGTTTACATTTGCATACAGAGAAATTTTTGCAGATAATAGAGTTATAACCTATTTCTCTCGTATATTTTCATGAAGGTCTGTTTCTAGAGCCTACAGTGTCGTATATGTTAGTCAGAGCCACATGTGATTGCTAAGTCTTTAAAATATGGTTATTCCAAATTGAGAGTGTGCTGTAAATGTGAAATACACACCAATGACCTAGATCAACAGAGTTACCTCGACAGAATACCATAGATCAAGTGGCTTAAGCAAAATAAATTTGTTTTCTTATAATTTGAAGGTTAGAAATGTGAGGCCAAGGTGATAACACATTTGGTTTCTTCAGAAGCCTCTCTTGGTTTGTAGCATGCTGCCCTCTAGCTATGTCTTCTCGTGCTTGTCTGTCTGTATTGGCTATGTCCTTCTTTTTATAAAGACCACTGGTCATACTGTTTTAGAACCTACCCGTTTGATGCTCTTTTATTATAATTACCACTTTAACACTCTTTTCTCCAGGTGCAGCTATATTCTGACTTACAGGTGTCAAAATTTACCTCCTTTAAGGCTACCTACCTTTAAGACTAGGTGTTAAGATCTACCTCAACATGTGAATTTGGGAGGTGGGCACAAATCAACCCATAATCATGTGAAAAAAAGAACTTAAAATATCTTCGTCTCACCACTTTTGGAAAATTTCCCCTCAACATCCCTTTCTACTTGGGGCTACAGATTTCCTTCAATGTGCCTGTTACAATATAATCATCATAATTTAAATTTAATGTTATTAAATCAGAAATCCTTTACGGACAGAATAATGTTGAAAGTAATATGTATTGTTACCCACGTTACTTGATCTGGTAACCCTGATTATTCATTTGTCAACACAAAGTATGTCAGGCACATATGAGATTATATATATAGTTCTGAGAAGGAATACGTTCACTAAAGTGGGTATTTCCTAAATTAATTTTAGGATTTTAATCTATATATCCTGTGTATTGTTGATCACCAAATCAGTAGCTACAAAGCTTCTCTTTCTTTTTGGCAGTTACTTTTTGAGATTGCTATTACTTTTGCTCTTTCTTCTGGGACACAGATACCTGCTACCTGAACACTTGCTTTGTAATCTTATTCCCTCTCATCCCAGAAAAGGTAGTATTGGTAAAAGGCAGCACAGTGTAGTGATTAGGGATGTGGGTCTCAAGCCAAGTAAACTTGGTTGGAAACTTCGCTCTAGGGCGTAATCAGTGTGAGCTTAGTCAGGGAGATAATTTATCTCTGCTTTGGTTTTCTCTTAATAATGAGAGTAACAGTTAAAATTATAAGGGTTAGATTTCTCGTTTAAAGAGTAAGAACTTGGCCCTAGAGAGCTGAGGGAGTACCTGACTACCTCTTCTCACCCATATTTCCATTCACTCAGGAATTATTTTCATTTCTATACAAAGAGAATGATATACCCACACAAAGAGTGGGGAGCCTCATAGCACAACCCATATCCATACAGAAAATATAAACATAGACTACCACATGTCACACACCATTGGGAAAGGCAAATGATAGAGAATGTGAGTATGAGCCAGGTGGGATGTCTGGACCCTGTTGTCCCACACACCTAAAATGTCTGAGCAAGCTTATTTTAGAAAGTATTGCTTTACCTTGAAAATTTATTGAGTACGTATGTCAAACGCTTTGACACAATAGTCTCCCTGTGAGCATAGTCATCTCCAAATATAAAGGACACTTTTAATCATAGAGCCTATCCGATTTTCATATCCTTTGCATATGTGTATATGTTGCTATTAGTTTAGGATCTAAAGTGAGGAGAGATTTAGAGGAGATGGTTACACACATAATTAAATAGGAAAAAGAGTAATGCATGTTGCTTTAGAAAATGCAGTAATGCTTTAGAAAAGACTAATGCATTATTGATGCAGATTATCTGTTTTTCCTGTGGTAAAAGAGTTGATTTGGGGGTTTGAGGATTTAGCTCAAGTGGTAGAGGACTTGCCTAGCAAGCACAAGGCCCTGAGTTCAAACCCCAGCAACCCTCCTCCCCCCAAAAAAGAAAAAGAGTAGATTTTGTATGTGTAGCAGAGGACAAGGCCTGTTGTGGCAGGAGTGGTTGGAATTAGATTTGGTATCAAATATAAGCATCTACTTTTCTTTATGTCCTCAGCAAATGGGAAATAAAGCGCTGTCAGTGCTGTGGTTCTAGTGGAACACATTTAGCCTGTTCCTCACTACGATCATGGGAACAAAATTGGGAGTGTGCAGAATGTAGAAGTATTATCTACAATTCAGGTAATAGTTTATAATTTTGAGTAGAATTTTTATTTTAATGCATTTTAGTGGTTTTTTAACCTATATTTCTACAATGCTAACATTGAAATTTAAATCTGTAGATTTCCGAAAAGCAAAAAAACATACATTACCCAACTCTAATAATGTGGGAATTACTGATTGTTTGTTGGAAGAATCAGCACCTAAATTACCCAGACAGTCACCTGGAGCTCAGAGTAAAGATCTACTAAGGTGTGTATTTTAAATTTGAGATATAAAAATCTATTTGGAGAAAATGATGATAGGAAATGCCACATACACTTAGGATATTAGCTAATCATAAGCAGTCTAGTAAGTGTTTTTCAGAGAGTTAGTATTTGAGCATGAAATCAAAATGGGTTAGAATATCAGATTGTGTTGCACATAGGAAGAATATATGTGAAATCTATTGTAGTTACTGTATATTAAGTCATAAAATGTATTTGTCAGATCATTTTCAAAATAGTTTGATGAACAGTGTTCTGGAAAATGCCCTTAAAATGTCATTTGATTATAGAGATAAGAAAGAAATTGAAATATCAAGCATACCCTGTCACTTTTTAAATGAAAGGAATCCTATTTAATATAAAGATGGTTTTTTTTTTTGATATTGTAATCACTGTTTGCTTATGTACTCACGGTCAGTGTCAGAAATCTAAATGTCACCTGATTTCCTTTTAGAAAATTTAGGGCATACCTGTTAAATATTACTATATTCTTAAGTAGTTCCACAAAGTAACAAAGTAGGTAACTTTTTAAAGTCATTCTTAAATATGACTGGAATTAAATTTTTATACCGTATCAGGTATTTGTTAACTTGTAGTTATAATTTTTAAGTTTATGTAACTTTGCAAAAAAGCTTTTAGAGCTTTGCTTTACTCAGTAGGAAAAAAGTAGAAAAATAACATTAGTAGCTAAGCTTGATAAAGTACTGTCATGTTAAATTTCAAGTTTAAAAACTTAGATGATGTGAAAGAGAATTTTTCTGAAAGTGTTTGGATACTTCATTTTTCAGGTAGGTAGAATATTACTTGTCAAACTGTGAGGAATTACAGTTTTAAAATGCCACTTTTGGGGGCCCGGCTGCGAGTGGGAGTGCAAGTGCCAGCACGGAGGCAGCTGCGGCTGGCAGCATGGCTTTCAAGGCCTGAGAGATCATCACCTTCATGGTCTCCATCTCTAGCTGGGTGCTGGTGTTCTTCACGCCACCCACCTCCTTTTGGAAGGTGTCCATCATCGACGGCAAGGTCATCACCACCACCACCTCTTGGTCCAACCTGTGGAAGACTTGTGTTACCGACTTCGTGGGTGTCTCCAACTGCAAGGACTTCCCTTCCATGTTGGTGCTGGACAGTTATATCTTGGCATGTTGAGGACTTATCATTGCAGCCATCAGCTTGGGTTTTTTTGGTTCCTTATTTGCACTCTTTGGAATGAAGTATACCAAAGTTGAAGGTTCAGTTAAAGCTTAAGATAAAATTGCTTATTTGGCTGGAATTGTATTCATACTGTCAGGGCTGTGCTCAGTGACTAGCTGTTCCCTATAGGCAAACAAAGTCACAGCAGAATTCTTTGATCCTCTCGTTGTGGAACAAAAGTACGAATTGGGAACTGCTTTGTTTATTGGATCAACAGGAGCCTCACCCTGCATAATTTGTGGTATCATATTTTGCTTTTCAGAATCTGGCTGTAACAAAACACCCAGAATGTGATACACATACAACAGGGCCACTTTTGTCATGTCTTCCCAGATAAAGTATGAAGAAAAGGAGACTGTGAAACCACAAACCCTTCAAAACAGTTTGATAAAAATGCTTACATCTAAAAGAACTCTGCTGGCCACCTGTATCTTGAATTTGTTATCAAAGTGGACTGTTCTCAAAACGATCCTGTCAAGGCCCTCCTATAAATAACACTCATACTATTTCTAAGAATTTGAAGAGTTTGTTGATTGTATGGATGTAAATGTTCTTACATGGTTATGTACTAATCACATTCTGTTATGGCTTTCTATAAAAAAAATAAACAGGTTATTTACAGGATTTATATATATTTGGAGGACATATAAAGTTTTTAAGACCAAATGAAATATTTGTAATACAACCTTTTTGATCACTCATACTCTGAGGTATTTGACCCCATTCCTGGTTTCATTCATATTACACGTGAAACGTGTAAAGAAGGGTGTCTTCTAAATAGTATGTGGACAATCTGAGACTGAAGTTAAAAACACATATTATTGGCTGCTGCATGGAGTTGCTTTGTAGTTTCTTAGACCCTGTCTCTCATGGCAGTCATTCATTAGGATAGCTCAAGGAAGGGCTAAGGAGGCCAAAGTGTTATTGCCCTTTATGTGCCACATCTACCGAAAGTAACTTCAGGCTTCTCTGCCAGAAAACAGAGTCCACAGAGAGCAGGACATTGGTGTGAGCTGTGGTTAAATCTGAAGGCAGCAAAGGAAGTCCCAGAGCCAGTGTGGCACCTGCCTCACTCAGAACTAATGGGCTGAGTATGTCTCATAGGTCCTATTTTGGTACCTAACTGGGTAATTGAGAGACTTGTCATTTTTCAGGACATGTGAATTGTTTCAGTGATTTCTGAACAAGGGCACAGATTTATTCCTAGGGCCGTCCCTATATATAGCATGCCCATGAGGGTAGTAGTCATCATCATTAACACACAGCTTACATACTCTACCTCACCTCTCAAAGCCACCCTATGCAGCATGTACTTTTATTTATTCTACATTTACATAGAAGGAAATTATGGCAGAGTTTGAATAATTTGTCACAACTGTGACAGAAAAGGACTGTGAAGTGGGATAGTGTAGTCTAAAACACAATTTCAGCCTGTAAGCATTGGTACCAGTGAGGGCTGAGAGTGTAGCTCAGTGGTAGCATGCAGAAGACCCTGTATTCCATATCCAGCGTCACAAAAAGAGAAGAAAATGGCAGTGAGGGCTGGGGACACAGTCAGTGCTACCTGTGTTACCTGTAAGAAGCTGTGTGGGTAAATACATCATTTTGAAGAAGTGCCAAAAGGAAAGAAAAGGAAACAAACAAGTTTGTTTGAAATTCCATACTAGTTAGTTCCATGTTAGTGCTTGAAATATATTTTTCCAGAGATACTAATTAACTACAAGACATAAAGGTAGATTAGGTGCTTTAGGCTAATGTGGGGACAGGGTTGTGTGGATGTGCATTTAAAACAATTTTTTTTTTTTAATTTAAAGCTGAGATGGTGAAAATAGTATACCAAAAAATTTCAGGTAGAGTACAAGGTATGGAAGAACTGTTAGTAACCAGAAACATGTTAGCTTGTGCATCAGGGAGGGGCCATAGAAGGCAGTGCTCCAAAGGAAAAGGAGTAGAGCAAATGGAATAGAACAAAATGATATGACTAGACAGATAAGTTAAAAGATTGGCTTTTGTGACACAAACACACTGACTTAATTTAGATATTGGGTTGACTTTTCAGCAGAAGGCCCTTATATTTGCCCCAGCCTTTCTTCTCAAGACTGAAGACACAGAACTTGGGAGATACTTGGTTTATAGACTGCTCTTGTCACATTCTAATTATGTATATGATTTCTGGCAAGTTACTTAACTCTGTTTATCACATCTTTAGGATGAGGATTATCAAAATGACTGCACTTCAAGGTAGTTCTAATTAAATAAACTAATGGTTTAAAAACAAACCAAAACCAAGTGGCTCAATAGACACCTGTTGAAGAAATGACTAGATAAAGCAATGTATGGCTGTCACAGGCACCCTGTTTTTGTAGGTTATCACTCTTTCCACATGAAACTGACTCATGATTTAGAAATGTTTTTAGAAACATGAAGTTAGTATATGTGCATTAAAATGCTCCTGCAAGAAGTTGGAAAAAATGTTTACAAGTTTAGAATAGGATAGGGAAAGGACTTTCTAAACAGAACCCTGGTTGCACAGGAAATAGTACTGAGGATTAACAAATGGGATCATATCAAAGTAAAAAGCTTCTGCACAGCAAAAGAATCAACAGAATGAAAAGAAAACCTACATGATGGGAAAAAAAATTTTGACAGCTATTCAGACAGAGCACTCATACTGATATACAAAATCTCAAAAAAATTATATATATAAAATCTCAAAAAAATTGGATTCCCCCCAAAATAAAAGACCCAAGCCAAAAAAACAAAACAAAAATGGGCATGTGAAATGAATAGACACTTCACAGAAGTACAAATGGCTAATAAGTACATGAAGAAATGCTCAACATTATTGGCCATGACAGAAATGCAAATTAAAACAACACTGAGCTTCCATCTTACCCCAGAGAGTATGTCCATCATCAAGAAATCAACTAATAACAAATGCTGGTGAGGTTGCAAGAAAAAAGAAACCCTCCTATATGTTGATAGGAATGTAAACTAGTAAAACCACTATGGGAACCAGTATGGAGACTCCTCCAAAAACTAAAAGTAGAAATTCCGTTTGACCCAGCTATTCCTCTAAATATCTTCCTGAAAGTTAAAAATGACATATTACAGTGATACGTGTGTATCCATGTTTATAGCAGCACAATTCATAATAGCTAAGCCTTGGAAGTGGCCTGTATGTCCAACAGATGAATGGAAAAAGAAAATGTGGTATATACATACAGCGGAGTGCTACTCTGCCCCAAAAAAGATTAACCAGTCATTTGCAGAAAAATGGATGCACCTTGAGACCATGATGTTAAGTGAAATAAATCAGACACACAAGCTTAAATATCACATGGTTCCTCATACGAGAAACCCAAGTTATAAAGAGCAGAATAAGAGAAAGTAGGGAGATGGCTCTTTCTCTAATGGGAATCCAGGGATTAAAGAGGTAGAAGGAGAGGGTGGAGAGCAGAGAGAAGAGAGATGAAAATAGGAATTGAGGTGTGTTATGTACATGTACCAACTCCACACAAGGATTGTAAACATACTACAAATATGTACTAAAAAAAAAAGTTTAGAATAGATACAAGTAAAAAGGACCCTGGGGAGACAGAAGCAGATTTATTCTAAGGTCAGTATGTTATGCTGTAGTCATCAGGCCAAGTCTCCCATGGTTAAGTCCTCTCAAAAGTAAAAATTCAGAAATCATCTAATAGCCTCAGCCAACAAAGGACTGATAGAAGGCTTTATTGGTAAGCTTGACAAATCAAAAGGGATCTTTAGAAACTAAATACACATAGTTCCACAGAGTATTTCAAAAATGCAAAAAACATTTTATATAAACTTTCTGGCCTTTAACAATGCCATTGTCCAAGAACATATATTAGTTCTGAGGTACTTTATAATACAGGTTTTTAAGTTTAAAATAAAAAATATGATTCTGTAATGAATCAGTCTTTTCATATTCTGATAAGTTAATTGCCACTTTAAATAGCTACTTTGTATTTATAAAATATCAAAAAAAGATTATAGTACAGAAAATTAGTGGCTATAATGTGATTCTCTTAGTGACAACATGCGTATAGTGAGTCAAAGCTCAATATGATCTAGTTAAGCGTGAGGCCCTGAGTTCAATCTCCAGCACCCCCCTAAAAAAGTTGAATATGATCAAGATAATTTAAGATGTATTTAAGTGGGCCTAACTATATTCTAACTTCTTATATGAAAAATAATCATCTAAGTCTTTAAGATTTCACTGCTCACTAACTCAATTCTAAAGACATTAACAGAATTTTATAATACCAATACTTCCAATGTGACTGTGCAAAAGATATAAAGAAGCTCTAATAATTCAAAGCAAAATCTGCTGTAAGTTTTTTCACTGAAAAATTAGTTGAAAAAAATGCACTTGATGCTAGAGTACCCTCTGAAGAAAACACTATGACATTAATGGCATGTTACTTTTTAGCTGCAGAAGTAAGTGAAACACCTTTATGTGCTTCAAAATACTGCTGAGAGTTAATTTTTCAATACTCTATTGAGTGCCATTAAAGAGGCCCTTGTTTACTGGGGGGAAAATGCCACTTTTGTTAATTAATGGAACTGAAAAATCTGTTTATCTGTAAATATATGTTGTAATACTTTTTCTATAAAATTCCTATTATATCAAAATAATTTTAATATTTGGATTTCCAAAAGTGTTATTTCAAGAAAGCTTGACTCCTTGCTCCTGCTTTAACATGTAATCATTCTAGGAGAACAGCATTATCATTCCTACTGATTCAGGTGGGAACATGGAATCAACCTGCTATAAAAAGGTTAACTTTGATTTTTCTTCAAAATAGGCTAGCAAATAGGGCATTCTCTGAAAAAAAAAGCAAAAGCAAAGCCTGGCCCACAATGGGGCATTGTAAAGTCTTAGGATGTGAAAAAATTATACTTGATATAGAAATATAATCCATGATCATTGAGTATATTAATTCAAATTACTGATGGAGGGAATGATTTGAGTTAGGCCATAAAATCCACCTGGATTGTTAACACAGACATTCTGGTTGTGTAGAAGTGTAGCTGCTGCTGCTATGCTGGTCTGGGCCACATTTTGAGAATCTAGACCAAAAAGTCTAGACCAAAAAGTATCCTTCAAGAGACTGTGAATTCTGTTTATAATATTAACTCCAGTGTTAATTATAATTTTATGATTAAAAATACATTGTGTAACCTCTCTGAGTAATAGTTTTCTCATACACTATATGCAAAGATTACATTTGCTTTTAATTTTTTAAAGAATGTAGCAGATATGAAATAAGATACATTTAAGCCAGTTCTTTAGCCAGGAAGTAAGAATGTGAGCCTCTGAGTCTTAAACCTTTAGTCCCTGAATTGTTCAAATCTGAGATAATCATCTCTCAATCTTAATGTAAATGATCTAATGTAAATGACTTTAGTAGAAGATTGAGGTGAGGAATCAAGAATTTAAAACTTAAAGCTAATAAATAACTATTTTCGGTTCCAGTAGCAGCCATTATTTGGCTTTTGGATAGAAGGTGGGGAAGAATTTAAACTTTATTTTCTCTTCTCTTTTTTTTTTGTCGTCTATATAACTTGTTTCACATAAAGTACTTTAAAGTAAATCTATGTCAAATTCATGTTTTGTAGGCAAGGCAGCAAGTTTAGAAGAGATATTTCAACAATATTGATAGAGTTAGGATTTCAAGTTAAGAAAAAATCTAAAAGATTATGTGTCAAGAAAGCTGATATCTGGAACAGTGCCTTAGATGAATTCAGAAATCAAAACTTCAATCCTTCATATACGATTGAAGTAGTATTTGTTGACAAAGATGATTGCGCAAGAGAGCATCCAGGATCAAAGCAAGAATTTCTGAGTCTTTTAATGCAACATGTTGAGAACTCGCCAGTGTTTGAAGGTTCCTTGTCAAAGAACTTATCTCTAAATTCTCAAGGTAATCATTTTATTTATTGCATGTACTAAATATAACATACATAGAAATAAGGTTAGAATTAATATTCATTCATGTTGTCTAAATATGTAATGTAATAAACTACTGATAGAATCACAGGAAAGAGGGATGAAAAGAGATATTTTTAAGGGTAAGTTTTGTAGGGGCCAGGGTTATAGCTTCATAATATAACCTTTGTCTAACATACATGAGGTCCTAGGCTCACCCTGCAGCACTGATAAAGAAAGGGAAGGGAGGGAAGGAGAAGGGAAAAGAAAGGCTTTGTAATGAAACATTAAAAATATCTACACTTTGTAGCAATATCTTCCTTAAAGGTAATTTCATTTAAACTATATATTCATTCAAATTTCATTTGAATACAGTGGCCAAATGGGACAGATAATTATTTGGCCACTTCGAATAGTCAGATACTTGAAATTTGGCCTTGGCATATTTCTTTACAACATAGAATTTGTATTAAAATAGTTTTTGATTCAAACATAGTAGATTTTTAAATATAATTTGTTTTTAAGAATTGTTTTATATATGCTTATGTAAGAGCGAGAGGACTTATTTCATTACATAGGAATTTTCTTCTGTATGTTCCCTAGAGCTTACTCACCATCACCTGAAGTATTATTACCAATGCACACTACAAAGAGCTTATTAAATTCTCTTTAAAATTATCAGTAATTTTAAATTCCATTTAAAATAAGCAGTAATGTTAACTGAAGACAACATTGAAACAGTGAAGAATGGATTTAAGTCACAAAATCCGAATTCAAGTTTGTACACATTTACTTCACTAGCTTTACATATGTACATTAATTACCCTGTCAGGATCTCTGTTATTTTTTATCCATAAAATACAACTAATAAGGTCATTGTTGAAGAGATTTTTATTAAAAGTTCAAGTATTATAAATGTTACTGATTAATAAGTTGAATTGAGCAGTTAATAGAAAAACAAAGGAAATTTTACATTTTATCTTTTTGACCATCAAAGTTACTAAAACATTTTGAATGACAGTTTTAAAAATATTTAAAACTATAAGGGTACAGTAAGATAGCATATACTGTTGAGAGTAAATTTGTGCCCTTTTTTGTAAGAATAATTTAATGATGTACATCAAGAACCCTAAAAATACATCCTTTGACCCACTAATGCAGTTTAAGGAATCTATCCTAATCAAATCAAATATATAAACAAGAATACGTTAATAGATGTTGACTATAACATTATATCTCAGATAGTCGAAAGTGTCACTCAACCAGGATAACCAGTAATAGGGAGATTTTACTTTGTAGTACATCTCAATGTTTGTCTTAATGCACTCCTTAACTATAGACTTGAGTAATTTTGAATAGTATAAGAAAAATTTTACAATATAAGTGAAAAAAACAAATTAAGCTATTTTGTGCATGTTTATATACAGACAAATACACTAAAGGATTTACAATGATTATTAGGGTGAGGTTATAAGTGTTTCAAGTTTTTTTGAAAGATTTTGTATATTTACATTTTTTCTATAGTTGGTTATTTATATTCAGAAAAATGTTTTTATATACTTTAGGTAAGGCATGTATACAGAGTACTAGCTTTTAATGGTTACTATTTTACATTTGTCTAGTGTTTAGATTTTTTGATTAATTTTTAATTATATATGTATTCACTTAAAATAATGATTAGCTTACATAAATAGAGAAGTGTATTTGATGTGTTTTCATCTGTATTTACAGCTCTAAAAGAGAATCTTTACTATGAAGCTGGCAAAATGCTTGCCATTTCTTTGGTTCATGGTGGTCCTTCACCTGGTTTCTTTTCTAAAACCCTGTTTAACTGCCTTGTTTATGGACCAGAAAATACACAACCAACTTTAGATGATGTCTCAGACTCTGGAGTGGTGCAAATTGTAATTAGGGTAAGAAAGGTCTACATGTTACTGATTCCTTCTTAAAGTCCCTCCTGCTTAAGCATACTCTATCTATTAATTAAAAGGCAGTATAATAGGCTTATAAGTGAGATTTTAGTTTGCATGCGAGTTCATATAAGTGCTATAAGCTGTGTGATCTTAAACATGTTAAACTTGTTAAACCTCATTTTCTAAGCCACAAAGTAGGCACTGTGGAAGTATAAGTTTCTATATGCTTTATTATAACTAACAATTCTATATTTGGCCTAATACTGCTCATCCTAAAATCTAACTTCTTGTAATCAATCTTCTGTTCCCACCACCACTTTCCTAACTTGGCTTGTTCATAGTTTCTAACCGGGGATCTGAATCTTCAGATCCAGAATCCTTTCTTTTCTAATTCTTTATTTTCTCTGACGGATGTAATCACCACTTTGTTAGAATTCCTCTCTACTGTTTTCTGTAATATCGTACTTCTATTTTTTATAACTGCTGTCTTCTTTAATGCTTTTTCCTCTCACCACTGAAACTGAAGCATTTTTCAATATTATCTTAACCCGCATTCTATATTCTTTGGAGAGCTTCTTCTGTCTTATAACTTTTCTGAATGATTCATGGCCATGTATTTTGAGCCCTTCTCTATTTAAGCAAAAGCAGCCCCCTTCAATTTTTTGTTTTCTTTCTAAGAGAATTCTTGTTTGAAGCTATCCCAAGGAGACATTTTCACTCTGTCATAGTTCATTTAACAGTTATATGTCAAGTTGTTTGTAAAAGTGACATATCTTCAACCTTTTCTTTGTATACTTCTGGTGTGCCTACTCAAATTGTATCTACGCTTAGACAGGATATTCTAATATTAAGATAACAGGATATTCTAATATTAAGAGTGATTCTTACAAAAGTTCCATTTTGACAATATTGCTTTCTTCCTCAGTAATCCTCAGTGGCTTCTCATTGCCTATTGAACAACATTCACACTCGACTTTTAAGACCTTCAACTCTTTTACATGGCTTATGTACTCCAGTACTTCCTATCCATACATTTAGTCAACAACTACTATATATACCCTTTCCTATTTTATCAGAATTTACATTTTAGGAGAAATACAGAGGATAAACAAATTTAATAAACCATGATGTAGCAAACATATAAATATAAACACAACAGAATAATTTTAAAAAGGAGTTGGGTAATAGAATATATTAAAAGGTACAGTTCAGGCTATGCAGTTTTAACAAAGAGACCCAGACAGTGGCTGAAAAAAGGCAGATGTTTATATTGCCCTCTAAAATCTGTTGCTTACATTAAGGTCTCTAGTCTGTAAGTTTTATTGGAACACACCAAGCCCATTTGTTACATACCACTTTCACACTACAGTAGCAGAGCTGAATAGTTGCAACAGATCAAGTGATTCACAAAGCATAAAATGCTATGTATCCCTTTACAGAACTGACCCCTAGTTTAAAGGTAGAGTTGTGATATATAAAATCATCTAGGAAGCTGGGCATGTTGGAACACGCCTGTAATCCCAGCACTCAGGAGGCCGTGGCAGGAAGATCACTTCAAGTTGGAGGCCAGCCTAGACTACATAGTGAGTTCAAGACCAGCCTGAACTACATAGTGAGACCCTGTCTCAAAACAATACAACAACAACAAAAACATCATCTAGGAAATTGGGTTCCTTCTGCTTGTTGTCAGTCACTTAGACTATTGTCTTATTATTGAATGTGGAGAGCATGGAAGCTTGACACATTGTTTTGATTCATTTTTCTATTAATGGATTATTGCTTGACTCTTATTTTTACGTTTCTCTTTCTATATCTTTAAGAGCTAACCTATATGAAAGTGTCTGGCACATAATGATTTCTTTGTTTATGCTACTCCATAAAATACTCTTGATAAAATTCTGTCCATCTTCCATCTTTTAAGTCTTAGCTGATCTTTCTCTTTCATGAAATCTCAGATCATCTCTCTTGCCTCCTGAGTGCCATGTAACTTTTCTATTTCTATATATTTATTTTTATATAAGTAATTTCTTATACTAAAGTGATTTTATATTCCAAGTATATTGGAGGTGGAAGTATACAGTATTTGTTGAACTAGATTGTCAGCATTTATTCTAGAAAAATGCTTTCTAGTATACTTTCAATCCTCCCTGATGTACTCAAAAATTGAGTAAAGTATTGTGTCATTTGAAATGTAAATATCACTCACAAATAAATGGGTAAAGTGGGTATATTTTCTCCTTTGTTACAGATAAATACTGCAACAAATATGGATGACTTAAACTCAATAATAAATGAGTACTATAACTACCTAGAACTTATTGGATGTCTAAGACTTATAACAACATTAACTGATAAATACATGTTGGTAGGAGACATACTTGTCTACCACGTAATTAAGAGAGTCCAAGCACCCTTTGAAAGGTAAGCCATTTGTTTAAATGTTGAAAACTTTCTCAAATGATATGTTTAAAGTAATTACTTATCTTGTAATGTGAGATATATTTACTAATAAGTGTAATTGTGTATTTCAGAGAAATTTTAAATGCTATTTATAAATAATGCTTTAAAATTAACCTCTCAAGGAGGATCACAGCTCTAATCATTATATATGGAATTGTATTAATGTATGATGCTTAAGTTTCAAAAGTAATCTTATTTCAATTTATAATTATGTTTTTAAATAAAAAATTATTTTTAAAACTCTGTAACGTATGGGCTAACTGTTCCATCTCTACTTATTCATTTAAATAGGCTGGGTAATAGAGGTTGTGACTATTCTTTGATTAACAAAGTAGATCTGATTCTTGCCCTTCTTTAGTTTAGAACATTGGTTTTCAAGCTTTTAATTCCAGTAATCCTTAAAACTCTGTACATATCTCTTCAAAAGACATCCATTTTTTTTTAAATCATGGAAAATACCAAATATCTGTGGAAGCAGCCTGTATTATCACAACCCAGATCTGTTATTAGTCTATGTCCAATCTTAATACCACATGCAATATCGTCTCAGAAGGGATGGATTCATTTCTTTAACAATTTCAGGATCCAGGCTGGGGGTATACCTGAACAGTAAGACGTTTGCCTACCAGGTACAAGATCCTGGGTTCAATCCACAACAATGATAATAAGATTAATCTATAGACTTAAATATAGCTGATGTGTTTAAAACCATTATAATTATTATCCTTACTGAGTTTTGTATGGTCTTATTGAGTAAATAAGCCTCTTTATGTTGTTTCTTTTGAGTTCTCTGGATACGACACTTTAATGGTCTGGGCCTTGTCAGTGGACCAAAACTAGAAAATGCATGATTCTTTTGTCATTTTGCTTTGGTTTAGTTTTTTAAGGTAAAATACATCATGAGTTTATATGGATTTCTAATTGAAATTTAGTATTATGTGATTTTTACTTAACTTTTTCTTTAACCCATATTGAGAATCCCAGTTCTTAAGTACACTGATGAATTAGGCTATAAGTCATTACTCACTTTATTTATTACATATTTCATAAACAACGGTCTCAGAATAACAGTACTAACATTTTCACCAGTAAGCTATTATTAGTGAAAACAAATTAAAATTATTTTTCTTTTTCCCAGAGTTATAGATCAAGTTAGTGTGCATTTAAGTCACTTGGAATATTCTCTGTGTTGTTATACTATAAACTAGATATACATTTCCATTTCATTTTTTGAGGTTTTATTTTTAGAGATTTTTATTAAAATGTTATTTAAAAATTTGTATTTGCATCGCTCCAAAGTCAAATATATAGTAAAAGCATATTGAAAGTGCTTATCTCTGTGATACAATAAAGAAGTAAAGCTTTTATGCTTATCACATCCTGCTTCCATCCCCTTATGAGGTAATCATTTTAGCTTTTATTAAGAATGATTTCTCCTTCCATTATTTTTTTTTTAATGACTGAAGATAAATGTGTGCATGTGTCTACTTCTTTTGTTAGATAAGTACCCTTTTTTCTACTCTTCTTCTCATTTGACAATATATTCTAGAGGTCACCTTGATATAAATAGACATTATTATTTCCAGAATTTCTTTGCTTTTGATATATTGTTTTCTTTCAACCAGTTGCCTGTCGAAGGACATTTGGGATGTTCCTTAACATTCTTCTAAAGTATATTGATAACATCATACTTGTAAATCATCATATCTTTGTAAATAGTTACAAAAGATATGATTTCCAATATGTTTTTAATATTGTAACTTTTTAAAATCTCACAGTTATATAACCCTTTTAAGTGTTTCCAAGTTTTCTCTAAGTAGTAAGACTTTCTGTGATAGAATTACCATTTATACTTAAAAGTCATATATGAAATATTAAATTCTGATACAGTTAATAAAATTTTATTTGAAATGCATCTCTTGCTGGGCATGGTGGTGCATGCCTGTAATGCCAGCATTCAGAAGACTAAGGCAAAAGTATCACCATGAGTTTGAGGCCAGCCAGGGCTACATAGTGAGTTCAAAGCCAGGCTGTAATACATAGTGAGATCCTGTCTCACAAAACCAAAAAAAAAGAAGCATCTCTTAATGAAGCAAATGTACACAATGTTTTTTCTCCAAGTACTGTAGTATACCTACAAATGGATTTTTTCATGCTAAGAGAGTATATTTACTCTCACTCATTTCCGGTTTTTGTTTTTATAGGTACAAGAAATCTAGAGGTCAGGAAAGGCTTCCCCAAATAAGAGTGTTTAAATTAAAACCTAAAGGTTAAATAGCAGTTAAGGAAGATCAAGATGAAAAGGAGAGAAGAAAGAAGTTCAAGATTAATCTCTTCTTTTATATAAAACATTTTTAAAAATTAACAAGACATATGTTGAGCTTATAAGAAAATAGGCCAGCAGATGTCAGAAATAACAAGGAAACCAAATGCTTAAGTACCCTCGCTGTTATGTGAAAAAATCAAACCCTCCACTTGCCTCAAACTTGTTTTGCGGTTTCTCACTGGACCCCAATCTGAGGTAAAAATATTAAGAAATTAATTGGTCTGGGAAGTCACTAATATGTATAGCAAATACATAGCAGTGATATAGGGAAATCTACAACTCAAGTCTAATGATAACACTGAAGATAGAACAATCTTCACAAAAGGGAAGTTCACATTTACAAAAAAGATAAAACATACAAGCTTGCAAGAAAGCACAAATTGGAAGATAAAGCACACTGAAGATTTAAATAACAGCACAAACTGAATGAGACAAGAAAGTCTTTTTACAGTTATTAAAAAGATTTTTCAAAGGAAAAATACAAAATATGAAATGAATCAAGTAGTGTCACTATATTAAAAAATTATCATGAACTTCTGGTTCTAGATAAGATGATACAGACACCCTTATCTCTACCCTTCCTACTAAGTACAATTTTTAAAAGCTCTGGATTTTATACATAAAATAAACATAAGATTTTTTTTTCTTTTTTTGGTGCTGAGAATCAAACTCGGGGCCTTGCACTTGGTAGGCGAGCACTCTAACCACTGAGCTAAATCCCCAGCCCTGAACATAAGATTTTGAAAGTTGATGAGATAAAGACATTAGCCAGGGATGGCAGGACACAAAGAAAGACACAACAGACTACAGGGGAAATCTAGACATTGTTATGTGAAGAAAAACTAAGAATTTGCCACCTGCAAATAACCTTAAAAAGGAATGGTTGTAGGGAGTTTCTGAAACAGAAACCATATAACTCAAAACTGAATCTTGGACCAGGAAAAATAATGAAAAGAGTATAAATGTGTTGTTTATCTAAATTATGTTTGATGGTTGAGAAAAAAATAAAACATCTGACATTGTATGTAGAGGAAATGAGTTAGAATAATTAAAATAATAGAGAAAGAGGAGTGTGTTATATAGAAGGGAAAGTTAGTAGACTTACTGTTTTGTTTAAAAACTTGTTTAAGTAGGAGTGGGAAAGCATTACTTAACTTTAAACTTTATTAAATGAAATATAAATTTTTTAAGGAAAAACTCTAAAATAGCAAAAATAGAATGTGTAACTTCCAAACTAATTCAGAGGTAGTGAAGAGGGAGAATCAAGAAAACTTATTTAAAAATCTCATAGTGGGCAGAAAAAGAGAGATAAATACAAACCAATGAAAGCACATGTTAAGTAGAAAAACATAATTTAAGGTTAAAAAAAACCCTCACAGTCCAAAACTCTAAATGCATTAATGTAAATGGCATTGAAAGTCATAATCTTAAAGGACCTCAATAGTTTTCAAAAGAGTAAATTCTTTAGGAATATTAAACAGTCTTGAATCTGCACCTAAATACACAACCTCAAAATATACAAAGCAAAAATTAACAGGATAACAAGAGGAAATTGCAAAATGCATGGCAATATTAAGATACTTGAAACATAGATCTGAGGGTTTAATAGTGTAAGAATACGAATAATGTATTAAGTACCCAAAAGAGCAGTGAATAAAAGCATCAATTCTGAGGCATATTTACATCAGGAAGCAACCTAAGTGCAACATTAAATCTTACTGTACTGTACCCCACTAATAGATTAAAGGAGAAAAATCATATGATTTACATACAACCAAAGACCCAAAAATAGCATTTGCCACGTTAAAAAAAAAATATATATATATATATGTATATATATATATATATATAAATTTCAGCTAACTTTTAACAAATGGAATGCATAATTTTATAAATACTTTTTTTTTTTTTGGTACCAGGGATTGAACTCAGGACCTTGTGCCTCTGAGGCAAGCACTCTAACCACTGAGCTAAATCCCTGGCCCAGGAATGCATAATTTTAATCTCATAAAATGCAAATTTAAATACCCTAATTGATAAAGAGATCTTCTACTCATTAGCAGACATGATGCATAATGACGAAATGTTATAGGCGTTCTACTGACGGCTATCACAAGTGTAGGAAACAAATAATTGGCCCCTTTAATAATGTATATGTTGGAAGTTAGAACCTCCACCGTTATTGTATGTATGTATTGTATGTATATTTAGTCAGAACAACAAGACTAAATGAACAAGTAAATGTTATTAACCATTAGGAAAAACAATGGAAAACTTGACCACTCAATTCACGAAAGAAATGGAATCCATGAAACAGATCCAAACAGATGTCCAAGAAATCAAAAACTGTCTTGAAAGTATACGCAGTCAATTAAATGAGAGGGAAAACAGAATCTCAGAACTAGAAGACAAGACTGCACTCTATGACCATGAAAAGGAAAACTTCTTAAAAATAGCTAGAGACTATGAGAAATCAATACAACAACTGCAAGATGATGCAAAGAAGAACAATATAAGATTCATTGGAATGGAGGAAAAAGAAGGAGACAGTGCAAAGGATCTAAAAAAGATTATTCACAGACATAATGACAGAAAATTTCCCAAGCATGAGAAGAGAACTTGACATAGAGATAAGTGAGGCATATAGAACCGCAATTACCCACAACCAAAATAAATCTACACCAAGACATATCATAATCAAGATTCCAGAAATTCAACAAAACAGAATACTGAAAATTGTTAGAGAAAAAAAAATCACCTATCAAGGTAAACCCATCAGAATCACAGCAGACTTCTCAACACAAATCCTTAAATCAAGGAGAGCTTGGAGCAAAATATTTTAAGCCTTAAAAGAAAATAATCTCCAGCCCAGATTGATGTACCCAGCTAAACTTTTGTTCAGATTCAACAATGAAATAAGATATTTCCATGACAAAGAACAAGTGAAGAAATTCATGACCTCCAAACCACATCTACAAAATATTTTGAAAGATATCCTAGAAAAGGAAAAAGGAAACTATAATTACAAGGACACTAATAAATAATAATTCACTAGGCAAGAGAAACAGTGAAACTGAGGTGAAACACAGAACCAACAACAGAAAAGATCTATGACAAAGATAAGTCAGTACATAACAGCTGTAACCATCAATGTAAATGGTCTCAACTCACCAATCAAAAGAAACAGACTAGCAGAATGGATCAAAAACAAGATACATCAATATGTTGCATACAAGAGACACATCTAACTCAAAAGGAAATTCATAGACTGAAAATCAAAGGATGGAAAACAGTATTTCATGCAACAGGAACCCAGAAAAAAGTAGGGGTTGCTATCCTAATCTCAGACAAAGTGAACTTTAAACCAAAACAGATCAAGAGGGACAAAGAAGGTCACTACATACTTCTCAAGGGAAAACGCGAAAGGGAAGAAGTACCAATCATAATATTTATGCACCAAATATCAGTGCACCTAACTACATAAAACAAATATTAAGGAACATGAAACATCACATAAATACTAATACAATTATAATGGGAGACTTCATTACCCCACTGTCACAAATAGACAGATCAACTAGACAAAAACTTAACAAAGAAATATCAGAACTGAATCAAATATGCGAACAAATGGACTTAGCAGATGTACACAGAGTGTTCCACCCCACAACAACAGAATACACATTCTTCTCAGTTGCACATGGGACGTTCTCCACAATAGACCACATACTAGCTCATAAAGCATGTTTAAGTAAATGCAAGAAAACTTAAATTATACCATGCATACTATCAGACCACAGTGCAATAAATCTGGAATTCAATGGTAACAGAACAAAAACACCACATAAACACTTGGAAACTAAATAACATCCTTCGGAACAACAGCTGAGTCATAGAAGAAATTAAAGAAGAAATTAAGCAATTCATTCAGTTTAATGATAATGCTCATACAACATACCGGAACCTATGGGATACAATGAAAGCAGTACTACAAGGGAAATTCATTGCATTGAACTCCCACATCAGGAAAACAGAAAGAACCCAAATAAACAATTTAATGTTGAACCTCAAACATCTAGAAATAGAAGAAGAAATCAAGCCCAAAGCTCATAGGAAAGAGAAAATTATTACAATCAGAGTTGAAATTAATGCAATTGAGACTAAGAAAACATACAAAAATCAATGAATCAAAGACTTGGTTCTTTGAAAGAATAAATAAAATAGATAAACGTCTAGCCACTCTTATCAAAAAAAGGAAAGAAAAGACCCAAATCCATGCAATAAAAAATGAAAAGGGTGAGGTCACAACTGACCCTATGGAAATCCAAAGGATCATCAGCACCTACTTCAAGAACCTATACTCGAAATGGAAAATACTGAAGAAATAGTGTCTTAGAAACATATGAACTACCAAAACTGAATCAAGAAGAGAGAAATATTCTAAATAACCCAATATCCGCCATTGAAATTGAAGAGATAATTAAAACCTACCAACAAAGAAAAGCTCAGGTTCTCACGGTTTCACAGCTGAATTCTGCAAGAAATTCAGAGAGGATCTAATACCACTATTCCTCAAACTCATTAATGAAATTGAAAAGGAAGCAGTACTTCCAAAATCATTCCTGGAAGCAAGTATTACCCTGAAACTAAAACCAGAAAAAGATCCCACCAAAAAAGAGAACTACGCACCAATTTCTCTTATGAACATAGATGCAAAAATTTTCAACAAAATAATAGCAAAGAGAATGCAACGGATTATCAAAAAGATTATACACTATGACCAAGTAGGATTCATCACAGGGATGCAGGGATGGTTCAAAATATGCAAATCAATACATGTAATACACCATATCAGCAGAATCAAATACAAAAATCACATGATCATCTCAATAGATGCAGAAAAAGCATTTGATAAAATCTAACACCCATTTATGATAAAAATCCTACAGAAATTAGGAATAGATGGTCCATATCTAAATTTGATAAAAGCCATTTATGACAAACCAACGGCCAACATCATACTAAATGGTCAGAAACTGGAAGCTTTCACACTAAAATCTGGAACAAGACAAGGCTGGACGTCCACTATCACCACTGTTATTCAATATAGTTCTAGAAACATTAGCCACATTAATCAGGCAAGAGAAAGAAATAAAAGGGATAAAGATAGGAAAGGAACAAGTTAAACTATCATTATTTACAGATGACATGATACTCTACATAGAAGACCCCAAGAATTCCACCAAAAAACTTCTAGATTTAATAACTAAATTCAGTCGCGTAGCTGGATACAAAGTCAACACCCAAAAGTCTATAGCATTCCTATATACTAATAACAAACTCACTGAGAAAGAAATAACAGAAGATATTCCTTTCACAATTGCATCAAAAAAAAATGAAATACTTAGGAATCTATCTAACAAAACAAGTAAAAGATCTTTTCATTGAAAACTACAGTACTCTAAAAAAGGAAATTGAAAGGGATTTCAGACAATGGAAAGACATCCCATGTTCATGGGTAGGAAGAAACAACATAATGAAAATGGCCATACTTCCTAAATTACTATACAGATTTAATGCAATTCCAATCAAAATTCCAATAACATACTTCACAGAATTAGAAAAGGCAAGCGTGAAATTTATCTGGAACCAGAAGAGACCAAGAATAGCAAAAACAATTCTGGGCAACAGGAATAAGGCAGGGAGCGTCACAGTCCCTGACTTGAAATTATATTCTAAAGCTTCTGTGATAAAAACAGCATGGTACTGGCATGAAGACAGACTCAAGGACCAATGGAACAGGCTAGAAGATGCAGAAATAACTCCAAACACACTCAAATATCTCATCTTCAACAAAGGAGCCAAACACCTTCACTGGAAGGAAGATAGCCTCTTTAATAAATGGTGCTGGAAAAATTGGCTTACCACATGCTGAAAACTAAAACTAGATACATGTCTCTCACCATGTACTAAACTAAGATCAAAGTAGATCAAAGATCTAAACATTAAAACAGAAACAATAAATCTCCTGGAGAATAAAATAGGAAGAACTCTCGAAGACATAGGGGTTGGAAAAAAATTTATGAATAGAACTCAGACTGCACGGGAAACAATTCAAAGAATCAATGCGTGGGAGCACATCCTATTAAGAGGCTTTTGCACAGCAAAGGAAATTACTAATAGAGTTGGGCGAAAAATCACAGACTGGGAGAAAATTTTTGCCAGCTGTCCCTCAGACAAAGGTCTAACATTCAGAATATATAAAGAACTCAAAAAGATCAAACCCCCCAAATTTAAAGACCCTATCGAAAAATGGGCATCTGAAATGAATACACATTTCTCAGATGAAGAAATAAAAATAGCAAATAAATACATGAAAAAATGTTCAACATCATTGGTCATTCGAGAGATGCAGATCAAAACAACACTAAGATACCATCTCACTTCAGAAAGAATAGCTATTATCAAGAAATCAACCAATAACAAGTGCTGGCAGGGGTGTGGGGAAAAAGGAACCCTCCTCCACTGTTGGTGGGAATGTAGACTGTTCCAACCACTGTGGAAATCAGTGTGGAGATTCCTCAGAAATCTATAACTAGAGGTTCCATTTGACCCAGCTATTCCTCTGCTTGGTATCTTCCCAGAAGAATTAAAATCATCATATCACAGTGATATATGCACAACCATGTTCATAGCAGCACAATTTGTAATAGCTAAGTGTTGGAAACAACCTAAATGCCCAACAACTGATGAATAGCTAAAGAAGATGTGGTTTTTCTACACAATGGAGTACTACACCACCCTAAAAAAGGATAAACTAGAGTCATTTGTATGTAAATGGATGTTCCTTGAGAACATACTATTAAGTGCAATAAATCACTTCTCAGTGCACATTGAATTGTTTCTCTGATATGAGAAACCAGAAGTGTAAATAAGGACAAAGGGGTATAGCAGGTATTATGTTGAAAAAAAAAGAGAGATAGTATTCAAAAGAGAGGAGAACTAGTTAGGGAAAAGGAGGATAAAGAAGAAGGTTAAAAGAAAAGTAAGATGAAGGGGAAAAAAATGGAAAAATGTAAATAAACTTGTTGCAAATAGGGGTTGGAAGGGAAGGAAGGGGAAGGGGGGGAAAGCCAAGATACATCATGTACAGGTACAAAATAACCATGTTTATTATGATTGTTAGGTATGTAATGTACCAATACATGTTCTTGGTTAAAAAAAAAGAAATGTTATTAACGATTAGAACTACAATTATTAGTGTTTGTAGGCTCTGTATCTACATAAAACAATACACAAGAAACTCTTATATAAAGAGTTCAGCAGGGTTACTTGATGTAAGAAATAAGAAAAGGGTTCTAGCAGGAAGATTTGGAAGTGACAAGGAATACTAAAGAAAGAAATTGGTGAAGAAGAATAAACACTGACTGTGCAAAAGAATTAATGCCTAACATGGGGAATTATAAAACAAGGAGAAATAATTTTGAAGTAGTATAAGAATGAGAGCTATTGGAGTTACAAATGTTATGATGTGTTAGTATTCTTCAGAAAGAAAGTAAATATATTGACTCAGTACAGATTTCAAATTGTCTTTTAAAATATTGAGCGAAGAGTAACTTTAAGAATTACAGTATCTATTAAAAGAAGTGAATTGGAATTTTAGAAATCAGTTTAACTACAGAAATCAGCAACGAATAAGACATTTTTAAAAAGCAGTACAATTTCCCACAATAAAGTAATAGGCTTCCTAATATAGTAGCAGTTACAGTAAGTGAAAATTACTCTGAAAAAAGCAAGTTAGAGTAAAATAAATATACAGTGTGAAATCATTTATAGAAAGTTCCCAAATAAGCAGCACAAAGCTAGCTATTACTTTGGGATACATGTATAGGGAAACTAAAATGAAATGCAGACTATAGTAGAGATTTCAGGTCAGTTGTTAAATAACAATTCTACTACTAATTTTTGAAGAGAGAGTGAAAGGAAAGTAATGAATAGGTAGGATTTAACCAAGTGAATAAAAGATTTTTTATTACAAATTCTGAACAAACATGACAAAAAGTTAATTACTTTTAATTTGTGTGATAGTGGTTTTCCTTTATGTCCTGAGTTTTAGGTAAATTTTAAATATTTCATAATTAAAAGTAAGTTTTAAAACTATGCATGGTGGCACATGCCTGTAATCCCAGCACTCATAAGGCTGAGGTAGGAGTTCGAGGCCAGCCTGGGCTACATGGTGGGTTCAAGTCCAGTCTGAACTATGTAGTGAGACCCTGTCTCAAAAAACCAACCAACCAAAAAAATAACAAATTTGTTCTCTCACCATTTCTGGAGGCCACACATCCAAAATCACTGTGTCTGTAGAGCTTCGCTTTTTCTGCATAGAGAATTCATTCTTTGCCTTTTCTAGCTTCTGATGGCTCCAAGAGCTAATTGGCTTGTAGTTTTGTAACATCAGTCTCTGACTGTATCACATGTCTTTTTGGCCTGTGTGTGTCTTCTCTGTATGTCTGTCACAGACACTTCTTGTTATGATCTGTGCCTAGATGTACCACAAAGCCTCATGCAGTCATAGGTGAGGCATTTTCAGAGGTGGCTGAATCTAGAGTGTGTGATGCCGGGATCAAGGGTGTGCAATTACTAAATCAGTCCACTGATTGGTTTGGCACCACCCTAGTCCTGGCAGCCTGGATAAGATATAAGGTACAGACAAAAGCTGCTTAGGCCCCTTTGTTTGCCTTGCTGCTTTTCTGCCCCTCTGCCATGCCACCCTGCCTTGGAGCCAGCTGATTGTGGACTGAAACCTCTATAAACCAGATAAACCTTTCCTCCTTTAACTTTGGCTGTCAGGTATTTTGTCTCAGAAACAAGAAAAGTAACTAAGACACTTGTCATTGGATTTAGAGTCAACTCTAATAGGATGGGAAGCCACCATTCATCTTATTCCAGGATGAATGGCAATGTTGAATTTTATTTCTGGCACTTCCTGTGGCCATGGCATTGAAAATGGACTTGGAGATTTGCACCCAGTACACAGTTCCATTATAAATTGTATAAATTACAATTATAGGGTTGTAACAGGGGTAGGTATATGGAGAAATGAGCAGATAAAAGAAATTTCAGGAAAGGCAATTCATAGGACTTGGTAATCAGTAAGAGGAAAGAGGTATACAGAAGAAATGGCTTTTAAATTGAGCTATGTCAATTTTATGAATAATTGGTCCACTTATACGAATAAGAATTGACTATTATTAATGTTTCAGATTTTGGTAGCAGGATGATTTGATTACTTGAAAGGCCATGGCTCCCAATACTGTTGCATTGGGGATTGAGTTTCAACATAAATCTTGAGAGGGGTCAAAAACATTCAAACTATAACAGCATGTTTAGATCCTCTTGAAAAAAAGTCAATAGAAAGAGGAGAGTGATAAATCAGTATGGCAGATTATCTGAGAATGGTAGGGAATCCAGAAAGTCAGCCTTCCAGGCAAAAGTGTTACTTTTGTTCTCTGCTTATTGGTGAGAATGTTCATTTTAAAATATTCATTTATTTATAAAAGTATGTTATATGCATGTACACATAGGCCAGAATAAAATTCATTATTCTATATAACTGATTTATGTACTCATAGAAGTAAATAAATGTATTTATTTGTATTTCTTCTGTTAATTATTCATATATTTTGCTCATGATTTCCTTTTGAACCCAAGATCTTTGCACTGAGCTACATCCTCATTGCTTCTGAAAATATTTTATTTTGAAACAGAGTCTCACTTAAGTGGATAAGTTGCCCAAGCAGGGCTGCAACTTGCTGTCCACAATCCTCCTGCCTCAGCCTCCCAGAGTGGATAATTGGTCTTTTAGAAAAATTGTTTAGTTTTTAATACAGAAGAAATTAATTAATTTTGTAATGTACATTAAAATATTTTCTCACTTTGTTAATTTATTTTTTAGCAATGCATACATTTCAAATTTTTATGTGGGTCAGGTTTATCATTCTTTCTCTTTGTAACCTCTAAGAAATTTTTTTTTTTTTTTTTGGTGGTGGTGGTATGGAACCAAGGACCTTTGTATTCAGCTACATCCCCAGACCTAGTTTTAAACTTTTGTTTCTGTCTTTTTAATTTTTGAGACTCACTAAATTTTAGTCTCACTAAATTGCTCAGGCTGGGCTTGAACTCTGCCTCAGCCTCCCAGGGAGCTGTGATTACAGGTATGCACCATTTCACCTGGCTTTCTAAGAAATTCCATTTCTATAATAGCTTTGAGTTTTCAAATAATTCAAATGTTTGCTGTTTCTCTTAATAAAATATTGTTAACTTAATCGGAAAACTATAAACCCAAGTGATAGTCATATATTCATTTTATATTAATGTATTTGCTCATGTGTTTGAAAGTATATACAATATGTTCATTTTCATTTTGTTTTTTCTCATATCTGAATATATATGGTAGTTTTTGTGGGTTTTTTAAAATCAGCTTTTTGAAAAATACCAGGTAAGTTAGATCCAAGTGTTATTTCCCTAATCATGTAATACCAAGCCACATGTATGAATGTTGGCTCATTTTTTCTTCTCAAGTTTTAAGCAGGGTCTGAAAACACTTGGTGTATTGGAGAAAATTCAGATGTATCCAGAAGCATTTTGTAACATCCTCTGTCATAAACCTGAGAATCTTTCTGCAAAAATCCTTAGAGATCTTTTTACAGTACACACATTACCTAACGTACAAGTGTTGGGGTTTTGGAACAGTTACCTACAGAGTGTTGAGGGTATGTGGATATTTTATTTTAATTTAATTATCTCAGAGTTTTTGTTTCAGCATATTTATTTCTTACAGAGTTTTGCTTCTTAATCTGCTAACTCCATATTTACAACAGAAATGTATTTCAAAATAAGTTTACATGACTGAATTGGAAATGATGAGAGAAAGTTACAGAGTAAATTTATATTTTTCATAATTTGAGCTGAAAGGCATTTTTCATAGAGAACCTGAAATACATAGATGATTGCAACACCACAAAACGGTGTTTTTTCTTTTGTAGTACTTGGGGCTGAATCCAAGGAGACCTGAGCTATATCCAGTCCTTTTTATTTTGAGGTAGTCTTGCTAAATTGCCAAGGCTGGCTTAGAACTTGGAATCCTTCTGTCTCAGCCTCCTGAGTAGCTAGAATTACAGTGTCCACCAGCTCACCTGGCAAGAGCATATAGCAAGCAGTCTTTAATTATTTAGTTCATCTTTTTCAGTTTGAAGTTAAACTGAATTATTCTTTATGTACTCTTTAGGACTGTGCCAGTGATAATTTTGCCATTGAGCATTAGTAATGTAAAATCATTCCATTGAATAGAATGGAAAAAACTTTAACTTCATTTAGCTGTTTTTTCACCATTTGGTTTTTTCTTTTCATTTATTAAACTTATAAATTAATTAATAATAACCTGGAAGTGCTTAAATATACAGTGAATAGTTGGACAAAATGATTTTATGAGTCCTTCTACATTGAGATTCATTTTATGACTGTACTGTTTGCCTGTTGTTGTACCTGACTTAGTGATTTAGTTGGCCCATGTAAGTGGGACTCTGTGCCCTTCAGTATTCCAAAATCTAGTTGTGGTGAGTCAGTGATGATCTCATTATCTAATACAGCTTTGTTCGTATTTTTCATTTTGGTTTTTGTTGCTTTGTTTTTCATTTGTATTGTTTAACTTTTCAGATGGCAAATCTGCAACGACACTGGAAGACATTCTTATTTTTGCAACTGGTTGCAATTCCATTCCACCTGCTGGATTTAAACCTGCTCCTTCAATTGAGTGTCTGAGTATGGATTTTCCCACTGGAAACAAGTGTAATAACTGTTTAGCTCTTCCAATCACCAGTACATATAAAAAATTTCAAGAAAATGTGGACTTTGCCATAAGAAACACTGTAAGACTAGAAAAGGAAAAAAGTTCTAACTACAGTGGACATTAAAATAGTTCTTTGAATAAAGAAATGCTTCTTTAAAAGCTGCTATTGATAACTTTCCTTTGTTTTAGAAATCTATTAATTCTTTTGAAAATATTTATCATCTTGGCCCAATAAAATTTATGAACATAAAAGAATGTTTTGGCCATCTAAGCAAAAATTTTTTTGTTACGCCCTTCTAGTCAAAATTAGTAATGTTTTTCTGTTTTTCTTAATATATAGACTTCACAAGCTTGAATATAAACACTTTTAGAATGGTTGTACAGACTTAATTAGGTATAGTAGCATGGTAAATATGAAAAAAATACTATTTTTTATAATTAAGATTGCCTATAGGATGCCATGATTTGTCTAGTTTTATGCAATTTTCAAATTATTCTTTATTTCAAAGCATTAAATAGAAAAGCTAATGCATTAAAGCCTCATAAATAAAAGGTATATATTCTTGGGTATTTTTTTAAAGCATTATATGTATGCTTTTTTTTTAAAGCATTATATGTATGCTTTTCTAGAATGGCACTAAATTCATTGATAAGATGTTTTTAGATTACTGAGTTATATATAAATGATCCACACTACAGTTATTTTATGCCTAAAATGGGAAGTACTAAATAGAAAGCAGAATTGTAATTATTCTGGAATGGACATCCCATAGGCTTAAAAACGCTTCCTGGGGTGAATAAAATGTAGTAGAAAATACCTAAGAAAGTACATCTTCTTTAAAGCCATGATTTTAATCACTGATTTTATTTTTCCTGTGTCCTATGTGTTTTATACAGTATGTTTGATCCATAGTCACTGTACATATCTGAATGATCTCTGTGGACTATCACGTGGTTGATTTGGTTATTTGACATTTGTTAAAAAGATGGTTGTATCATAGGTAAGGTGGTATCACAGCATTTATATAGTAATCTTCTTGCTGTTGAAATACACCTGCTTTTTAGCTGGGCACTGTGGCAGAAGCCTGTAATCCCAGCATTCAGGAGGCTGAGGCAAATGGATTGCCCTGACTTTGAGGCCTGCCTAAGCTACATAGTTCAAAGGCAGCATGAACTACACAGCAGGTCCTTGTCTCAAATGAGAGTGTGAGAGAGAGAGAGAGAGAGAGAGAGAGAGAGAGAGAAAAGGAGAGAGAGAGAGAGGAGAAAAAGAAAAAAAGAAAGAAACATACCTGTTATTGTTTAAGCAATATATAAATAGAATGAAAAATCCACTATAATCTTAGCACACAGTAAGTATTGTTTTTGTATATTGTTCTACAAACTCTTATGTTTTATTTTTAACTGTATTAATGCTATTAGAAGTAACAAGTCATGTAATAATAATTTGAATATATACAGTCCCATAATTATGTCCCCATATTTATATTCCTACAAAAGAAAAAAAATTGGAAAAAACTAATGTCATGAGTCTGTTATCAAATAGAAATGAGACAAAGCCACTGTTTTCTGCTAATCATAATGATAACTAAATAATTATAAGAAGATCAATTTGATATAGGTAATATATCTCTCAATGCCAAAGGAAAGCTAAAATATAATCCTAGCATATTTTTCCTATTACCTCATAGCTTTTAAATTATTCTTATTTTAAGACATAGCACATTAAAGTTAAACTTGAAGTATTTAATAAAATTAAACGGAGCATTTCTTGGTCTTGTGTTAAATTGTTAGATTGTCAAAAGTAACTAAAAGGTCAATTATCAAAAACTCCTTTGAATTTCTAGACTTTGTACTCAGTATACAGCTTTTATTCCAAATGTGTTGATAAATTGGATAATTCCACCTAGTTTTTCTAAAGTTCCAAAAGCCATTAAATCAGTGCAACTCCCAAAAAACCAATTAATTTTCTGGTTTGTATTTTTAGTTTCTCCTACAGTACTAAAGCTAATACAATACTTGCATACTTTTTTGGTGGGGGGCAATGTGTTTGAGTTAGCTACAATTAAAAACACTGTTTCAGTCCTTCATTATACTTATTTTATGTGTAGATAGGGGTTTAGTGGTGAGATGGTATAAATAAGATGCCTCTTAAGGTGAAACACAAATATTCATACTATAAAATGTTTCTGGTTTGAAAGATGTTCCATTAGTATGATTTTTAGGTTAATCTATATATAAACCTGTTGTTTATTTTCTGCAGTGTTACTGTGTCAAATGGTTGGCATTATAATTCTTTTTCTATTCCTGTTATAGCAAAATTCTTACTGATACTAAATTTTTAAAAGGAATCATGTTATAAACCTTCATATGTATTTCTTAAATATTTCAACTGTCTAAATGCCATATATTTTAAGCTTGTTTACCCTTTTCATATTGATGAAAACTGTAATACATCTACTGTTAAGGGTTTAGTTTTATTTTCATTGTTTTAAGACAGTTTTTAAACTGTTTTAATATGGGAACTTTATCTTAAGGCCTTTTATACTAAACTACATATTCTTATAGTTGTTCATTTTCCTGTTTTAGTATTTAAGATAAAGATTCTTTAAAATATCAGAAAGTACCTTATGATTTTAAACCTTGTAATATTTACTGTCTATGTTATGAAGAAATTTTTTTGTTTGAGTTCAGTAAAAATCCATTTGATTACTAAATCAGAATTCACTTTGATTTCTATTTTATGCATTTATACATTTTTTTCACCTAATTACATGCAAGCTATTGGAACTTCTGTACTAAATGCTAAGTAAAGGAAGATATAATGGGTAAGTTTTCTCACTGACTTTTACTTTGGCATTCGGTCATTATAAGAAAATGATTAGAACAAGATCCTATTTATAACATGTAATTCTCACTGTTACTTTTATGATTCAAGTAATATAATACAAAGGTTTGTGCTTCAAGTAATACAAAATATAAAGACATTTAGTGATGATTTATTTGAATGTATATTACCTATAGTTTAGGAAAATTTGGATTGCCCCCAGGAGACTTAGTTTTCTAGTTCTGATTTTGAACCTTGTCTTTTCCATGTTCCAAGTATATTCTTTTTGTTATGTTTGGTCTAGGTGGTGGTTTATATTTTGGCCTATTTTTCCCCCTTTTAAAGATAGTTAAATGTAATAAAACGTGGCATTTATAATGAAGTTTCTAAATAAATGTGTTTATCCCACTAAATTTGAAGTGAACTAAACTATAAGTGGGATTAACAAAGTTAAAATTCTGACAAAATTGGATATGATCTTTTCCTCTACATATTTGAGAGATCCTATAAGCAGTTGTTGGCACTTCTCCAGGAAACTCTAGAAATGAGCTGTTTTGGGGTATTCTGTGACAAAACTGTGCCTCAGTGTAAAACATTTTGCCAGAATAAGTTATTTAAGCTCAAAACCTGGACACAGTCAGATAAATATGTATAGTAATTTAGGTTAACTAACACTCTGAAGACAGGTTATTTTTATTCTTTCTGATTCTAATAATACAAAACTGTTTATTCTGACCTATCCCTGCTACTTGCCTACTGCTACTATTCTTCTGTTAGGATATTTTCCTGTAAGTTTATTGCCCACAGTCTTGATCAAGACAATTTATTTTGTATCATACATATATATAGCGATTGTTAGAAATTTTTTATTATAGTAAAAGACACATTGCCATTAACTCCTCTCGAATTACTCCCCCTCACTTAGAACACACTTATCCCATTGTTCTTTCCACTTTTTGAAGCAGTTCTGGAAGTCCTCTTTTGTGAGTGTCCTTATGAGGTGTGATAAAAAATAAGGCCATCCAGTAGATGTATAAGCAGGCTCCTAAAAACACGGTGAATAATCATCTACCTTATTCATTGGATCTGCCACTGTGCGACTTCTGGATTTTCCCAAAGTAAAAATGAAAATAAAAGGTGAATGTCTTGAGTTGACTCAGGACACGAAGGTAGCCATGACAGCATACGCGCACACACAACTGTCGCTGTATATCTATCTTGACATCCAATAAAATACCGTATATGGATTTTAGAACTCACTGTCAGATATATGTCGAGATCACATGCCTTCACGTGTACATTCAAATGGTAGCACTACTAACCAACTCCCCAACAGAATGTTTTGTGAGTTTGTCACTACTAAAAAGAATGAGGAAAATTGCCATTTTTCACCTTCCTGGCTCCCGTGTCCTTGCAGGCAAAACCATCAGAGACTTAGACCATTTTGTGTGAGGTGAGATGAGCAATTGGCCAGGTTACGGCTGTATTCCAAAGCTTACCGTGTTGCCAGCAGAAAAGAAAAGGAACCCTGCTGCCCCAGGAAACAGGAGAAAGCAGTACTGTTGCATTTACTTTAGTAGTTGTGACACTTAACAACCTTAGAATTACTGTCACCATTTAAGTAATCTGTAAAACCCAAGGTAATGGTTTAGTAATTCGCAGCACCACACCACGCTCCGACCCCGAGATCAATCTAAAGTAGCTAACCTCTGAGTGCAGCTTGGTTAGATTGGAAACACTACTCGCAATTCGGGCATTTGCGTCCAATGGGCCGTCTAGCTCTGTAGTATAGAACCCTTACGGAGGGCCGGAGGGTGGGGCGGGTCGTCCGGGAGACAGCCTTTGGCCCCGCCCCCTCCGGCTCAGCTTCCGGGGCGGAAGGAACGGCCACGTCATCTTCGGGCTCCGCTCGCCAGCCGGGCAGTGGATGGTGGGAGGAAGATGGCGGCGGCAGCTAGTATTCGGGAGAGGCAGACAGGTACGCGCTTACTTCTCTCTGCACTGTCCTTCTGCGGTGGAGACATGCTTTTCCTCTGCTTGACGCTCTCACTTGGTCGTGGTGCGTGCAGCTCAGAGACCGACCTCTAGGAGTTTAGTGACCTGGAGTTTCGGGGGCCCCTCCCCTTTTAGTTTTTGGGAAAGAGATGCCCAAAGCTTAAGGACTCGGCCCCTCTCCAGTAGTGGAAGAAAATGGGCTTCGGGGATGGGCTTTTGCTTTGGTTCTGCTTAGATCACAGAGCCTTAGAAGGCCGTCACGACAAGATTTGGCTGCTGGTATGTTCTTTCCCGTGTTGCCACTTAAGAGGGTTCTAGATTTGTTTCTGTTTGTATTTCATGTCTCCGAGTTTTTGTTTTTCACTTTTCCCAGTATGAACATTTAAAAAACTCCGATTTCCGGCATTTACACCACAGTTATGAAATTTAAGTGGTATTTTTCACAGTAGCTTAATTTATGCCATCTCTCATTTGCACCGGTCTCTTGAGGGAACCTGAAGAAAAATGCCTGGGGATGAAGATTTTCTTACTCATTTTGCTGGAAGGAAATGAAGAAGGGCAAAACGAATTAATGTTTTACCATTTCGATTGTTTGGAAGATTGGCGTTTTAAGACAGTTAATAGTTTTATATTCAGTAGAGCGTGTCTATATAGAGTGTATTTCTGCAGCGAAACGTGGTAAAGATACATATTTCATCCCTTGAGTTATGTTTTTTACGTCTTAGATTTTTTTTTTTAGTTTTGCTTTATTCTTTGTAAACTTCTGATGACTTGTTTATACCTATTAGCTAATTGTCTTTAAAGTTGTGGAACTATACTGAAGAGCCAATGGAAATAAACCCATCAAGAATGTTTTATATTTGGAAATTTTGTCTCCTGAAATTAGCCTCTTTTTGCATGGAAAATGATTGGTTACAATTAATACCACCTTCAGCTGTACCTGATTCCTTCCCTTGTCATTTGAAGATAAAATGATGGATTTCAGTCTATTGATGACACAAAGCATATGTATTCTGCTTTTCTCAGTAGATAATTTAGTATAACCTGTCAGATGAAGTCAAACATAATTTCGATATGGGAAAGTCCATATAAGGTTTGGAAACTACTTGACATCCATAGTATTTGTAAGCAAAGGTAGTCCCGTTTGTCTTAGCGGTGTGGTTCTGATAGTTTAAGCTAAATGAATTAGATTGTACACATATTAAGTAGCATGTCAATGAAATGTACAAGTACAAGGGAGCTTTGCAGAAAGTTAAATTTGTATGTTCATAAATTTTTATATGCAGAAACTTTGTAGAATATTTAAACCTAATACTTGGGAATAAATTTCTTTACAGCAAGATTTCACATCATTATTAGATAGCTCGTGCAAGATCAATTATTTATCAAATTAGTACCATCACTATATTTTGTCTTATTTTCAGAGAAGGGTAAATCCTTTTATGTGTGTTATAGTAGCAGAAGTAAACATTTCCCTGATGTTTGGGAAGTAACTCCTCAGATATTCTAGATACAAGACACTTTGATACAAAAGAATTTTCATGAGTAGATGAGATAATAGTTGGTATTCATTGAGCATTTGTTGCCAGGCATTGTTTTAAGGAGGTTCTATAAGCCTTAATATCTCAGTTTTACAGATGAGGAAACTGAGCCACAGAGATTAATTAGCATGCCTGTTGTTAGTTTTTCTGAAAAATCTTTATTGACCTTTTAAAATTCACCTCAAATGCCATCTTCTTGTGAAAGCTTTGTGGATTCCTCCCCTCTCTATCCTTATATTCAATTCAGTAGGCAGAGTCAGTTGCTTCCTCTGTGCAACTGTGTTTTCCCTGCCTCTCAACATTGCAGTGCCCCAGACTGCTTTTCTCCTGTAGTGATCTCATCTAACCTCTTAGCTGTAAGTATTATAGATTCTGATGATTCCCAGGTGTATATTGTTAGTTTGGACCTCTCCTGTGAACTTGGGCCTCCTTGTATCATCTTGGGGCATAACAGTGGAAATAAAAGCCCATCACAGACTTTTCTACTATAAATTTGTACTTTAGCATTATAGTAGCCGGCTGGGTGTCTCACTAGTTATGCTTTGAGTTTAGTTTGTCCTTGAACTCAGCCACCAGGCCCTATTCGTATAGTAATAGAATGAATGATATAAAAAGACTTGTTGATCCCATCTCCTAAACTAATTGGAATGTGACATTTGTTACATTTGCCAAAAGAGCACAGGTTGACCAGCATAGAAACTGTACACAAGAACAAAGCTGAAATTCAAAATGAAATGTCAGCAATTTCAAAACAGAGAATTATATTGTCAATATACCATACTAGAGAAAGGAGACTGTGACCTCAGGACAGCAGCAACAAGCTTTATTTAGGAATAAAGCCAGAGGGAAACCTCTCCAAAGCAGGAAACAGGAAACAGAGAAGCCCTCAGAACAAAGGGGCCTAGGGATTTTATAGGAGTTATGGCGGGAAGGGAAGGGGGGTGAGGGAATTGGTAGGCTGGAAAAACTTTCCCTAGCTCTGAGCACTGGGGGTTCCTGGCCGAAGGAACTAGACGTTCCTTTCCTGGTTGTAGGCATCCTGTGTGACTTAAGGATCTTTGTTATCTTACAGCTGTGGCCTCAGCAAGGTCTTAGGGACTGGGAGTTGGTTGTTTCCCATGAGGCTTTTAACTTGACAGCCATTAGTGTTTCTGCCTAGTCCTGGTTAGAAAAGTTTGGTGATCAGAATATATAACAGTATAATACAATCTTTGTATTTCAGAAAGATATAACATTGGCCTCATATATGGCAAAGAGAAACTGATACTGCTGATATCAATATGTCAGTATTTTATCATGATGGAAATACTGACAGGGAAATCTCCACAAAACCAAACCCTGAGATGGTAACTTTCTACAACAAAACCAAAGGTGGAATAGATATTGTTGAATTACGCAGCAACTTTGATGTCACTTGAAACACTAAACATTGGCCAGTGGTTGTGTTTTACTCAATCCTAAACATGTGGCATAGTTTGATAATTTACAAAGAAAATAACAAGAGCACAAGAAAACTTACGCCAAAAAATGGTGGAGCACACTGGTGAGCTGACAGGTGAAGAGGTAGGCCCAGCACCACAAAGATTCCCTACAACAATAAGAAACAAAAAGATGTCAACTGTGCCCTACCAAAAAAAAGAATAGGAAAACAAAACATACGTGCTATCAGTGTAAGCGAGATGTGTGCGTGGAACATGCAGTTTTCATGTGTGAAGACTGCCTTGGGGTCACAGTTGAAGCAAAGATTTCTCTTTTGTTTGTAGACTCTTGTTTGTGTTTACATTGCAGTTCACATAGGAATTCATTTCTGATGTCATCTTTTAGGTTTTGTAAGCAAGTACACAGCTGATGTGAAAGTGAGAGGTCTATTCTAAGCACTCATGACATATTTGGTATTTTATTTCCTGGTAAGTGCATGTCGTAGTATGTGGTAGGAAGCTCCTGACAAAAGAGGAAGATAAGAGGGGTGACAAGAACATCCTGGCACACAGGAAAGTAAGCATGTGCTGTCAGTGTAAGCAAGGTGTGTGTGTGGACCATGCAGTTGTCACATGGGAAAACAAAGATTATTTCTGTGTTGGACTTTTGTTTGTATTTTCATTGTAGTTCACATAGGAATTTATTTTGATGTTATCTTTTAGGTTTTGTAAGCAGGTACACAGCTGATATGGAACTGTTGGTGTTCATCCTAAGCGTGCAATACAAAAAATTTAGTACTTTATTTTACTGATATTTTATGTTCTTGTTCACTGTGCATTATAATGTATAGTGACAAAACAGCAAGACTAGTAAGATGTCAGGTCTGTCCTACAAAAAGGCCAGGAAAGCAAAACACATATATCGTCAGTGTAAGCGATACGTGTGTATGGAACGTGATTTTTGTCATGTGTGAAGACAGCCTTAGGTGTGATAATTGAAGCAAAGGTTATTTTTGCTGTAGAGTTCTACTGGTATTGTCATTGAGGTCCATACAGGAATTTATTTCTGCTGTTATTTTTTAGGCTTTGTATACCAAAAAGGTCAATGTTGATGATTTCAATGCTTTTTTATAAACAATAAATATAAAAAATTCATATAAAATGAATTTATAAAAATATTTAAAATGTAATACTTTATTTTTTGATATTTTTCCTGTTAAGTAATCATTGTTTAATAAAACTCATAAAATAATTCATCACCTGAAATATTATAATTGATAAATGAGGATATTATATACCCGCGATAATGTGCCTTGTACACAAAATTAGGGTTATGCCCTGAGGTTAATGGTAACTTCATCCTTTTAGTTGCTCAAGTCAGAAACCTCTTGATTTCTCTCTTTGATGACTCTTTTCTCTTTGATGACTCAAATCAGTCAGTAAATGTTGTCAGTTCTACTCTAAAAGTGCATTCAGTACCTAACTGTTGGAATTGCTATTACTCAGGTCCAATCTACCTTGAGTTTCTGGAATAACCTCTTTGTGTCTCTACTTTTATACCACCACCAACTCCCCTTTTTTTATACGTAGCACCCAAACTGATTGTGCCATGTATTTACTCAAAACCTTTCAGTAGTTTTTCATTTCAATCATGATAAAGGCAAAGTGATCTTACCTTGATCTTCTAGGTCCAGTGTGATCTTATCTTCCTTGACCTTTCTGGCCCCTCTCCTTATTTTTCTCCCCTTTGCTTGAATATACCAGGAATATTCCCACCTCAGAGCCTTTTATATTTGGTTCCTTTTACTTGGCTCTTCTTTCACAGATAAGCGCTGGACTCACTTCTTTACATCTCCTAAGATTTTACTTAAATATTTAGGTTTCAGGAGACCTTCCCTAATTATTAAAGTTTCTTCTGCTTTGCCGATCATGTTTTTCTCCTTAGAACCCTCATGATCTCACTTACCTTGTTTTACTTGTTTTATTAATTGTCTTTGTTCCCCAGCTGGAATGAAAGCTACTTGAGAACATGTAACTTTTTATTTCATCTATTTTATTTATTGTCGAATCTCCAAAAGCTAGGATAGGGTCAGGCACATGGTGAGCACTCAGTGAACAATTGCTGAATGAGTAAATACTGAATGAATAAATAGTAACTATAGGTGACAGTATTTATTCAATGAGTGAGTGAGAAAACATTGTAGGTAAGGGTGAAACTACATTAACAATGTGGATAGTGTATTTAGAGCTAGTAAAGAAAATTTTATCATTTCAGTTAAAAGCAATAATTTAAGCCTTAGGGAGTTAAACTCTGAACATAAAAATCACATTCTTATTCACTCTTTGAACATAGGTCGTGTACTTTAATAACAAATCAATAGGATCAAAATATCTCTGAAAAAGTTAGCCAAGGCTCAGGAGTTGAAGAAATTTCCTGAGAAGGCAAATGTGAGATTTTATCTATCTGGTGGTTAGGGTTAGGGCCTCTTTCACTTAACTAAGGACTAACTCTAAAAAACATGTAACACCTGCGACTCAGATGGCAGCCCAGGCTATAGTTCTTCCCAGCAGTCATGAGGGTGAAGAACTTTTCCTAAAAACCAGATTTTCTCTTTTTGGGATTTAGAATGCCAGGGTGGTCTTGTCTTTATTACCTAGAGGTAGGAGCAAGAGGTCTGCTAAAGCACAGTGGAAGAGTTAATCCAGGAATGATACCCTTTGTGCCTTTGTGCCTCCTGTGTTGTTTCAGTTTTAGGCATTAATTAATGTGTTCTCTTTTTATGTGTATTTTTCATGTGTGAGTCTTCGAAGTAGGCATAAATTACTGGCAATTGTGTATTACTGACTGAACATTAGGTGCTAACATTTTACCAAAACAGTTTGTATGTACATACACATAAATACCCAGATACAGTAAACCCTCTGTGTCTGTGGATTCTGCATCCACGGAGTCAACCATCCATGAATCAAGCATATTTGAAACAAAATTTGTCTGTACTGAACATATGCAGACTTTTTTTCTTGTCATTATGGTATCCCTAAACAATACAGCAGAACAGCTGCTCACATAGCCTTTACATTGTCTTAGGTATTATAAGTAATCTAATTATGACTTTATTAAGTAAATAGAAGGGCTTGCCTGGGCAAATACTACACCATTTTGTAAGAAGAACTTGGGCATCTAAGGATTTTTGTTACCTACAGGGCATCCTGAGGCCAATATGTTACTGAAGTGCAATTTCTTCAGTGATAGAGGTGTTACAACATTTTGCCTACTTCAGCTTACAAATTTTTCTGGTGATACTAAGGTGATTTTAGCATTATATGGTTCTGTGGCAGAAGTTTGGAATATGGGTTATTCTGTGTTATTTAGTAAGACCAGATCCAAATACTTTTAAAAATGAACTGAGTAGATTACAAGGTTGTCAGTCTTAAAAATCATACCACCTAACTCAGTGAAGGTGAATCTTTTAGAGCTTTCAGTGATAACAGCCAGCCAGCTGTGGGACTCATGTCATAGGTTTGCCACCACTGACCTAAGTAGTATATTTTCTTGAATATTTGGTCATCTCGGTTTTACAGAATTATATTAAGAGATTATCATTTTCCTTAGAAAATATTGAGTCTGCTGTGACACATGAAGAGATGAGCGATAAAAACTGCAAAACACTGTAATATATAGATCATAATTACGGTGATTTTTTTTAATTGTACATTTTCTTAGGTGGAATTATCAGTTAACTACTGCGTATATAGGATAGTCTCATTTTTACCGTCAGAAACAGTATTTTAAGCAGAATAACTTCTGTTTTTTGGATGCTGGGTATTGAACTCAGGGCCTTGCGCTTTCTAAGCAAGCACTCTACCACTGAGCTAAATTTCCAACCCAAGCAGTGTAACTTCTGAGTAAATATGATAGATGCGATAGAATAAATTAGTTATAAAATGTAGTTTTAGGTAACTAAAAAATAGACCTGCCATATGAAGATTTTGTAAATGTTCCAATTAAGTATATCAGAGATGATTTCTGTTTTTAGAAAGACTCATTTTAATCTGTGCTTTCAGTCAGGCAATAAGTAGACCAATTACCTACCAAGGCCATTGCAAGACCATGATTGAAGAAATTTTTCTTTTTGCAACTATATAAAATGTAGTATGAAATTATCAGAAGAAATGGGAAAATACTTTTACCTGAACATTTTCTACAATTTCATCAGGGACAGATGCTCTTACATTTTTTAGAGTTTCCCAAACACATACCAGGTAGCTGTTGATGGAATGTTCTTATAAGGTCTGACCCCAGCTTCTACACAGCCAATTTTTTGAGTAATCAGTTTCACTAGAGTTGCTCTGTACATTTTGTTTTAGGGTATCTACGGGGTATCCTGTAGATACCTAATACGGTATAGTTAAGATGGAAGGGAAATGAAATCCTAAGAAAACAATGGTAATATTTGACAAAACTTTTTATTTTCAGTTGCCTTGAAGCGTATGTTGAATTTCAATGTGCCTCATGTTAAAAACAGCACAGGAGAACCAGTATGGAAGGTAAGAGCTTTTCTTAATGGGAACTACTACTGTCTGTTAGCCCTTGTTGATAGAGTTGATGGTAATTGGAGCAATTTTTTTGTTAATACTGAACTAGTACTGTAGTACATTTTAGTTGTAATTCATGAATATTTTTCCTTAAAGTAGCATCTTAATATGAACTGTTTTGATAAACATTTTATGAAATGAAAGAGGCAGTAAAATAGTAAATATTCATCTAGTGCATCCATTGATCACTTGGGTGGGATCTCACAGATAGGTCTTTACTTGGTTGATGTTTTTGTTCCTTAGTTTTGCAAGTCCAGACTTTGGATCTTACAAGCTTTCTCAGGGTTAGACAGATTCATTGAATTGGTCTATTCTAACCAACTCAGGGGAGAGTGACCTGTAAACCACAATGCTAGGTTATTAATTTATGAGATATAAAACTACTATTAAAAGTGTTCATTGAACCAAAAAGCAATCTAGTCTTTCTCCTTTGAGAAATGCTGTGGAGCCTTTATAATTCCTATTCTTTCGGCTTCTTCATTTTAAACTTTATGCTGACACAGTCTGTCTTCAGAGAGATAATAATACAGTCGATTACACTTAAATGTACTAGTTTACAAGCAGTTTATATTGGTCTCCTGAGAAAAACTAAAAACATGTCAATTTGGTTGAAATTTTGGGTGTTTTGAAAGCTCTCATGAGTCCTTATAAGTTTTTTGGGTTAGATCACAAGGTAGCGAAAATGGTCTGTATTGAATTCATAGTTACAATGTCTCCTAATTCTTTCCCTTTCTATTTTTTTTTTTTGGTGGGCATTTTCTTAGTGCTTGTTTTATAAACTAGTTTGTTTCTAAGGCTTATGTTGAGCTTTAGAGTTAAATAGCTAGAAATTTTCTCGGGTAGCCATTTGTGTCAAATATTTTCCCTACCCATCACTTTGATATCACAAGATGAATAATACATATGTAGTAGCACTCCCTTCCCTTATCTGCAGGGGTCAAGGTCGAAGATCCCCAGTGAATGCCTGAAACTGCAGATAGTGCCAAACTGTGTACCATCATTCTTTATGTTGGGTTCCACATGCTGGATTCAACCAACCACAAATCAAAAGACTTTTTAAAATTGTGTATGTACTGAACATGCACAGAACTTTTTATTATTTCCTAAACAACTGCTTAGGAATAGCATTTCAGTATAACAACTGTTTACATAGCATTTTAAATTACGTAGGTTATATGCAAATGCTACACCACTTAATATAAGAGATTTTAGCATCCGAGGATTTTTGTATCTGGAGGATCTTGGAACCAGTTTCCCAGGGATACCCAGGACAACTGTATATGTTTTTTCTTATGCATACATATATGTGATAAAGATTATAAATTAGGCATGGGAAGAGATTATTAACAACAATAACTGATAAACAGAACAATTATTTATATCAGTGTGTTATAATGACATTGTCAATGTCATTGCTCTTGTACTTTGGGGCCATTACTAATTAAAATAAAGGATACTTGAAAATGAGCACTGTGATACTGTGACAGTAGATCTGCTAATAAAGAGAGCTATTATGTGACTAATACGTGGGCAGTATATACTGCGTGGATACACTGGACAAAGGATTCACATCCTGGGCAGTGTGGAATAGGACCTCAAAAGATTTTGCAAGACAGAACAATAAGACATGTGAGATTTCATCATGCGCCTGGGAAGGGTACACAATTTTAAAATGATGGATTGTTTTATTTCTGGACTTTTTCATTTAAAATTTTCTGATTGTGGCTGACTTCAGGTAACTGAAACTACGGAAAGTGAACCTGCAGGTAAGAGGAAATTACCATATAGTGAGATTTAAACAGATATTTGTGAGAAACATCTAACCTCTTACAGCTGCAGCACAAAACATGACTAAAACAGAAAGATTTTTAGCTTCTCCAATGGAAATCCTGGCACTTAAGAAAAACATGTTTTTATAACAGCATACTTCATCCTCATTAGCAGATTTTCCTCCATAAACAGTTATTGAGGCAATTGTGAAAAATGCTTACAAGTTGAAGATCTCTTATTTGTCTTAACTCTGAAACTAATTTTGAATTAGAGGGCCTAATTGGAGTTCTTACCATTTTTCAAAGGTGTCTGTTTTTAATATTTTTAGAATGTGAGGAAGTGCATTTGGTAGACTAGGGACTTAATTTTTCGAATGAATAACTTATTTACCTGTGATGTTTAAACTACTAAATTTTCTTTATGGCAGTGAATCTTGTTATATATTGGTTTGGAACTTGATAATTTTTATACCTCTGTTTTTGGAAAGGATGTATGTGAACTGGAAGGAAAACAAGTAGGGAATGTGTGAATTTGCTATTATGTTCAAAATCCTTTATTAAAGCCTAACATAAAGATTTTATAGTCTTTGGGTTTTTTTAATTTAGAAAAAGGGTTTCACAAGAAATGTATATAATTTTTTATTTTAGCCTAAGTAGTAATGCTACTGCATGGGTAGACATTTTGATGAATAATGGTGGAAAATATTAAATTGAGGCAAAGATAAGAATTCTGAATACAGTACATGATTTATTTAAAATAAAATTTGCTTCAACATTATTGGTTGTTCACTGATAATGTTTTTAAAACACATTTTTTTTAAGGTTCTGATTTATGACAGATTTGGCCAAGATATAATCTCTCCTCTGCTGTCTGTGAAGGAACTGAGAGATATGGGAATCACTCTGCATCTGTGAGTTTTAATGTAGTTCTATTAATTGCGTTTATTTTTAGATACATTATGAAAGATTTCTTTGGCTACCCTGAAGTCAAACTACTAAAGAATATTTACAGAGAAAAGTGATGTTAGTTACAGTATCTGTGTAGTGTAGAGTATTTTTCTCCAGTGTCATCTTTTATTCAGCCCTCATTTCCAAGGTTTTAAATATTCTTACTCTGAGGCTATACAGTTTCAAATTTTAAAATGTCTCTCATGTCTTTTCCTGTAGACTGAGTTGGCCCTTTGTGTAAAAGAAAAGAGCTGGGAGTCTTAGCTCCATTTCAGCTCTGAAAATGTTTTAGTGTTCCCCACCTTTATTTATGTATGTATGTATGTATGTATGTATGTTTTTGAGACAGGGTGTCACTATGTAGCCCACGCTGGTCTTGAATTCTCAGCAGTCCTCCTGCCTCAACCTCCCAAGTGCTGGGATTACAGACAGGCATGTGCCACCATGCCTGGCAAAAAGTGCTTTAGTTCTTTAAATGTTCTTTTTAAAAAAAAAAAGCGAGTTTATCAATATGAAAAATTTAAGTGGCTAGGTGGAGTATTGGCTGTTAATCATAATAAAAGGCTATATTGTCTTCTTAACTATTGTTGATTATATTGCTTCTGATATGCTTGATAAAAATAAGTTGTATTATTTTATAGTTTTGCCTAGTAGAGTGTTTGGAGGAAGGCTATGTTCTTGAGTAAATACATACTAAAACTTTTATAAATACAAACTAAACCTACTGAATTTGGCATGCAGTCTTTTTCTGGGAATATGGTTTTAGATTTTTCAGTGACTGCCATATCAGAATCTGGTTTGATCAGCTTAAGTTCTTTGATTGCATGATGAGTATTTTCTCCAACTGTAACTTGTCTATAATTAATAGGATATTGTGTTCCATCAATTCTACTTTTCATCTTTTGATTTTCTGAGGATTGAAGAACCCAGAGTCTCATGTGTGCTAAGCAAGCACTGTACCCCCGAGCTACACCCCAAGCCCCAGGTGCATCAGTTCTAAATACAGTACACATTTTTTTTTAATTTTTTTGTGTTTCTGTAATTAGGATATGTATTTCGCAATCGACATGTCATAGTTGGTGATACTTTTTTCTAAATGATATACAAAATAGGTTTTAAAATTGATACCACCGTAGATCTGATGAAATATGATACTTGTCAGATTTTTCCTTTCATTTTAATTTTAGACTTGAAACATAAGTTTGGTTTGGTAATGTGTTAATTCTCATGAACTAAACTGAAATTTAGCTTGATGCCATCCTTGGAAATAGTGGATTATTAATAAGCATGATCTACCATTGATACTGTTTTGCTTTTTTATTTTACTAAAGAAAATATTGAAGTTTAGAAAGCTTAAGCATCTCACATTTGGACAGCTAGTTGGTAGCCGAGACGTGGCCAGATTGCTTGACCACCAGTTCTGTGCCATTTGTCTACTGAATCATAGCGGCTCAGTTGCAGTAGCTAGTAGAAGTGAGGCACAACTCAGTATTTCCTTAAGGGATATCAGGAGAATCTGCCAGTTTGAGTCTAGGAGGCAGAGAGCTGTTGCCACCAGAGCAAAGAAAGGTTGCCTGACTACTATGGTGAACTCGTGCAAACCTTGCTGCTGCCCATTCTTCGATCTATGCTGGAGAATACTACATCAGTTACTTTATGCTCCAAAAGCTATTTTAGGCTGATTGTAGGAAACAATAACCACAGGTTTCCAGAATGTGAAGTGGTGCTTGTAGCCCTTTAGGAGGCAGTTGGATAGCCAGCATAAAGCAGCCTAGCCAGGTGTGGTGGCACATGCCTTTAATCCCAGCACTCCCAGGCTAAGGCAGGAAGATTGCAAATAGGAGCCCAGTGCGGGCAATTTAGGGAGACCCAGTCTCAAAATGAAAAAGGATCTGGGATACAGCTTAGTGCAAAGCCTCTGGGCTCAATCCCCAGTACTGCAGAGTAGGAAAAAAAAGAAAGCAACCTGTTGCTGCCATCCCATTATATTTCTTATGTCAGTAGCAACTACCAGACAAATAGAAGAAATAGTAAATGCAGGCCCACTGGCAGCATGTGCCCCTCTCACTTTTCTTGATTATAGAAAGATAGCTGGAGGGGCTGAAAGTCTAGAAATAGAATGTCAGTCATGTTCCCTGATAGAAACATGGTAAGACTTAAAATGAGGAATAAAGAGATTTTGTGATTTGATATTGGGATATCTGAGTGAAAATATTCCTTGAGTTATAAAAAGATGAAACTCTTCCATACATAATCTATGGAATTCTAAAATGGCCTCGTCTGCGTTCTTTTATGAAACACACAAATATCGACTGAAGCTGGGGCTGTAGCTCAGCGGTAAAGCTGAGCATGATCAAGGCCCTAGTTTTGATCTCCAGCACCACATAAAAAACAAATGAACAACAAAACTTAAGTCTTTTTTAGGAAATGTTCAGTTACCTTTGATTGAAAAATATATTTGATCTTACTTGTAGTTAAATTTTTGCATTGTTTCTAAAGCCTCCACCAGCTTTCCCTTTTTGGGAGACTTGCTCTTTCCTCGCATTCACCAATATCATCCCCAAATCCTCATACATCTATGAAAACTGGATATAAAATTGATTTTGAATGTGCTTTAGTTTTCATTCAAGAATGGTGGTAAAAGAGAATGACCATAAGATACCATAAATAAGTCATATTGAATAGAACAAATGAAAAATAATGAGAAATTAGGATCTTAATAATAAATAATAATATTGATTATGTAGATATGTTGTATGTTTTTTAAAGAAAAAGCCAGATTAAGTGAGTAAGAGCAGCAGGAGCTTGACAAATACTGTTTTAAACTGTCTTTTAAAAATAAATGACTAAGACATTTGTAGGAAAGTAAAATAAATCAGTCACACAAGCTTAAGTATAGCATGGTTTCTCTTATATGAGAAACCCAAATTATAAATAAAGAGCAAAATAAAAATAGGTAATAGGAACTACAGAGATGGATCTTAAATGGGAAAGGGAGTAAGAGATGGATGGAGGGAAGGAAGGAAAGGAAAGGGGATGAAAAAAGGAATTAAGGTGTGTTATGTACATGTACCACCTCCACCTAAGGAATGTAAATATTGTTTACCGCAAACATGTACTAATAAAAAAAATAAGTGACTAAAAAGGACATGAGCTTTATCTTCTTTACTTTCAGACTTTTGCACTCTGATCGAGATCCTATTCCAGATGTTCCTGCGGTGTACTTTGTAATGCCAACTGAAGAAAATATTGATAGAATGTGCCAGGTAATGTATGTTCTTATCCTATCTGATGCATGAATACCAAATCAAACTTTTTCACAAATTATTTTAGATATGCAGTGTAAAGAATCAAAACTTCCCTTACTAGTTTGTCGCTATGATTTTTGAGACTATCTTTGAATTTTAAATAGCTCAAATGATTTAAATTTTTTGGTCACAAGAAATAGTGTGTTGGCAAAAACTGAGCTTTACAAAACAGAAAGCCTAATTATGTTAGCTTTGAAAATAAGAGATTTCATTTTCTCTGATAATAGGAAGGCTGAGAGTAGGAGGTCCATGCTGGTGCAAGAGCATGAGGTCTCTCTGATTTTTAATTTTAGGTTATTTGTTTTCATTGTCCTGTTGCTTCATTCTCGTAAGGTGGCAGCTACAGGCGTAGATAGCACATCTGTGTTTATAGGTAGAAGAAATAATAAATGAACTAGGCCAGCCCTGACTATATACTGTGATCAAGAGTGTTAAACCTTCCAAGAAATTCCCAGAAGGCTTGCATTTATATCTCCCTGGGTAGAATTAGCTTCAAGGGAGGATGTGAAAGTTAGTATTGAGATGAATTTTTTGCCACCCCAAAGAAAATTTGGAATCTTTTAACAAAGAAAAGGATGTAAATGGATATTGGCTAGGTAGCTGACAGCGTCTGCCACAAGTCACGACCACTTTACTTGTTATTGACCATTGAGTCAAATTGCTATTTAAATTGTGTAGTGAAGGTCACGTATTTTGTGTCCTAGGTAGCTTTATGGTACCCATGTTCCTCTTTTATCCTGCACAAACCTAACTGCCATTTTTCTTAAAGAGGTACTACATACCAATCTCTTCCTCCTTCCTTTTTTTATTTAATAATAGCTTTATTGAAATGTAATACACATGCCATGCAGTTTACCCATTTAAATTGTACAGGTGATGATTTTTAGTATAGTCACAGAATTGTGCGAACATCACCAGTCAATTTGACAACATTTTTATCACCTCAAAAAGAAACTTACTCTTCATATTTCCAACCCCACTTTTATCCCCCTCCTGTCCCTGAATTACTTACTTTCTGTTCCTGTAGATGTGCATATTCTGGCCTTTACATATGATTAGAATCTCACAATATGTGATCTTTTACATCTGATTTCTTTCACTTAGCTTAATGTTTTCAAGGTTTATCCTTGCTTTTCTTTTTGTTTTTGCTTTGTTTTCTTTTTTCTTGGTACTGTGCACTGAACCCAGGACTTTGCATGTCCAAGGCAAGTGTGCTCTTCCATGGAGGTGCATCCCCAGCCTTTTTTTGAGACACTTTCAATCCTCCTGCCTAAGTCTCCCAAGTAACTGAGATCACAGGCATGCTACTATTCCTTTCTATAGTCGGTGTTTCATTGTAATCATATACCAGATTTTATTTGGCTTTTCTGAGTCCTTTAAATTTTCAAATAAATTTTAGGATTAGGTTGTCAGATTCTACCTAGAAGCCAACTGAGGTTCTAAGAGGGATTGTGTTGACTCTGTAGATTAATTTGAGAGTATTATAGTCTGACAGTTATAAAATTTCTGATCTGTGAACACAGGATATCTTTACCTATTTAGACCTTTGTTAATTTCTTTTAATGTTTTGTACTGTTTAGAATATAATCTTTGTGCTTGCCTTGTGAAATACATTTCTTCATATTTTTTAATGAATGGAATTGTCTTCTTAATCCCATTTTTAGAATTGTTCTTTTCCAGTGTATAAAAATCCATGAGTTTTTATGTACTTTTTATATTGTACAATCTTTCTGAACGTCTGTGTCCTTTAGAAATGTATCCATCATTCTTTGACCACTTTCTTTCTTGCAAAATGAGATATTCCAATTTCATTGTGTAATTTCTCTGCCCACCCCTGGATTCCACTGTTTGTGAAAGGAGGTTTGTTTTCTGTAAGGAACGGTATTTAGAAATTAGAATCCAAGGGCTGGAGACTTAGCTCAGTGGTTACAGTGCTTAGTTAGATCCTCAGCACCAAAAAAAAAAAGAAAGAAAGAAATTAGGATCTAAGCATTAAGCATACTCAGTAGTGCCAGTCTTCTTAGATCCTCTCAGTGGACAAAGCTAGGTAATGTGTGTGTGTGAGAATGTGCATGCACATACAGTTTTATATCACCACTTATTTCTCTAAATTTCCCTCTCCTCTCCACCTGTCTAAGTAGATAATCTCCACAACTGTTGTATTTCTTCAACACATGATTTTTTCTGGCTTCTCCTTTTTTCCTTTATAAATTTGCAACTCCTTTCTCTAGCACTAAGAAATATGCTTGCCAATATGCTGAATATATTTTATTTTCTTAATCCTTCTGTGTAACTAATCTCCATAACCTTTTTAAACCACTGCCCCACTCAGCTACTTGCCTTACACAGGCTCATATTTTAACATCTCTGAAATTAAATGTATTCTAAAATTCATCACATCATAAAATTTTATTGGTAGCATTACTTTTTGTGTGTGTTTGTTTGTTTGTTTGTTTGGGTTTTTTTGGTGCTGGGGACCAAACTCAGAACCTTTTGCTTGCAAGGCAAGCACTCTAACCACTGAACTAAATCCCCAGGTGGTAGCATTACTTTTTACTTAGTGATACATAAATGATTATGTCTATTATAGTTGATAACATCTTAAATTCGAGGAAATATAGTTATTTAAATACCTGTGCCTAGAGTTTAATAATTATATTTAAGAATCTGCATAGCTTAAATTATGCTACTTTCAAGTGATTGAAAAGAAACATTTCTATAATTGATAATTGTAATTACAACACTTATTTGTGTAGTAATGGAAGTATTTGTTGTGTGGATGCATGACTAGCAGAAGGTGGTGTCTGGCCATATATAATAAGCATTTTATTGTGTTAGATAGTATGGTGTCTACTTCTGGATATTTTTAAGAAAAATGCATTCAGATCAATTTTGTGCTGTGGTGTATTGCAGTTGATGGGAATCTATTAATATAATTTTATAACTTTATTAAGATAAGTTTCAGTAACCAGATAGCTAATACTTCTTCATAACTTTTCTCTTGGGATAGTTTTTTATTATTGTCAATTATATAACCTGTCTTTAAGTATGTCTTATCCTCTAAAACCTCATTCTTACAGTATTTAAGGATTTTTATTTATGGTAGTCCTTTATACTATTCTATAAGAATGAAGTATTTCTTGTACTTACAGGATCTTCGTAATCAGCTATATGAATCATATTATTTAAACTTTATTTCTGCTATTTCAAGAAGTAAATTGGAAGATATTGCAAATGCAGCATTAGCAGCTAGTGCAGTAACACAGGTAGCCAAGGTAAGTTCAAACCAATGGGAATTTATTAAGAGGATCCAAAGAGGCTATGTTGTGTATTGTGAAACAAGAGAAAGTCAGGACAAGACAGCAGTCCTGTATCATAGTAATTTTTAGACAGGTTCAGCTTCAGTTATAAATAAATTTGTAAAATATATGCCTAGTTTTAGTCCTCTTTTGCTCTGTGCTTCTTGAATTTGAAACAGATACAAATGAAAATTCTATGGGACTGTGTAGGACTTCCCATATTTTTCCCCACTGGTAGATTTCTCATTCTTAGATTTAGATAGTCTGCTACTACTTCTGATTATTTTTGAAGGTTTTTTTCTTTAATGTTGTTGGTCAGAATTTCTCATCAATTTTACATGAAGTAGTAGAAATGGTTTTCAGTTTGTTTAAATAATTTTTCTTAATTTTCCTTTCATCTGTACTTGAGTAGGGTTGGCATAATTTTTCTGTACTATGTATATTAAACTATATTGTATGAAAACAGTTACTGTGACTTTTTTAGGAAAATATGATTACAATAAATATAAAAATTAAAATTGTGCTTTTGTGGGTTTTTTTCATAATTAGTATCCTCTCCCATTATAATCACAAAGTTTTTATACTGCTTAAATTTCGTTTTCTGAGAAGATTATGCTCTTCTTTGATACTTACTGTTTTTATTATTTTTTAATATTCTTAACTCATATTTACCCAATTAGGCAGGCTACTACAAAGTACAGTTTTTTCATGTGGTAAGGGACGGGGACCTTGAGGGAAAGACATTTGAATAAAGCTATGGAGAAGAAAAAAAAAATAGTACAATTTTTAGTTACTGAATGGAGTTAGAATTTTCCTTATTTTTACTACTAGTAGGTTAAATCAAATTAAATTTACTTTTAATATGACCATATTACAAAGTTGATTATAAATTTTTTCTTTTGTTTCTAGGTTTTTGATCAGTATCTCAATTTTATTACTTTGGAGGATGATATGTTTGTATTATGTAATCAAAATAAAGAACTTGTTTCATATCGTGGTATGTAAAAATAAGATTGCAATTCATTGTTAACAAAATGAATGGTGTACTATAAGGAAAAAAAGTGAACATACATAGTGTACTCCTGTACTAGATTTGTTTATGGCAGTAGAGCTATCAAAGATTTTTAAAAGCACACAGATAATAAGTCTCAACTAAATTCTGTCACATATAAACAACAATTAACGGGTTGGGGATTTAGCTCAAGTGGTAGAGTGCTTGCCTAGCAAGCACAATACCTGAGTTCAATCCCCAGCACCCCACCCGAAAAAAAAAAAACCAGTTAATAAACATGTTTTATAATCTCAATAAAATACTGATTCTCTGACCTTTTAGGTTTCTCCACAGAAACTTGTATGAATGATTTACTCTTGGCAATTAAGAAAAAAAGGTGTATATTTATTTGTCAATTAAGAATATATATACGTAGCACTGAGCTACGTCCCCTTTTTTAAATTTTTTATTTTGAGACGGGATATCACTATGTCACTGATGTGCCTAGGCAGGGGTCAAACTTGCAATCCTATTGTTTCAACCTCCTGGAGTGCTAGGATTACAGGAACACACCACCATACCTGCTTAGACAATATTTTAATGCAGGGTACAGTTAATTGTCTTATATTTTGCCCTTAGACAAGAATAAGATACTTTACTTCTTTGTACTTACAAAACATAGGCCCAGATGGTAAGCTCTCTGAGAGAAGAACCTTTGGTTTCATTGAGATCTATATTCTGTAGCATGCTTTCTTGTTGGAATTAAACAAAATTCTAAAAGACTATAAGACTTTGCTGAGTTGTCCCTGCGAGAGATTTTTGGTAGTGGTGATTATTCATAGAAGTCCATTTAAAATTAATCGAGTTTTAAATAAATTAGCAACTTACATGTTTAAAGCCTGATCAACTTTAGTTTATTAAACTCCCTTAAAAATATTTTACATTTTCTGGGTGTGGTAGTGCATACCTGTAATTTCAACACTTGGGAGGCCGAGGCAGGGCATTGCCACAAGTTCAAGGCCAGACTGGACTACATAGGAATTCGAGGCCAGCCTATACTCCCTAGCGAGACCCTGTCCCAAAAAAAAAAAAAAAAAATTTTACATTTATAAATTTGGTACATTAAGTTTTCTTTTTTTAGACTTCACTTGCCAGACCAGGCAAATTTATAAATCAAGCAAAAGTTGTCCAAATACTTAAATAACTCTTTTATATTTTATTGAATCTAAGTCATACAGTGTTCAAATACTTAGAAATTGAATTAAATTATCCTGTACCTGTCAACTTTTTAAAAAACTACAAGCCTGAAATTAATTACTAATTTTAATGACATGGCTAATCACCCAGATAGTCATAATAGTTGTAATTGCTTGCTTTGTGGCAGTCAGTTGTTCTAAGCACTTCACAGTATAAGCTCCTTTGCACATCAGCATATACTTGTGAAGTAGGTATTGTTATTTCCAATTTCCAGAGGCATAGCTATTAAAAATGAGGCATAGCTATTAAAAAACAAGCACCTTTACTTTTGGATCAGGAAGTGACAGAGTCAGATTATTCACCTAGAAAAAAGTGCATACAGACTCCTGTAATAGTGTCCTTAACTGTGTAGTCAATATGCCAAATTCTCTCAAGCACTGTAGGTACTTTAACCAGCATCTTAAACAGGTATTCTTAAATGCATTGATACCATGATTTGATTTTCATTCCCTATCTTTTTAATTCTGAACTTTCTATGGATTTCTGACTTAAACAGCAAAGAAACAAATGTCTTATCTTAGCCAAACTGAGACTATTACCTCAGACAAAGCAGTTTGTTGTCTTGTATTGAACTTACTGATGGACAGTTTCTGACTGTTAAGGTTTTTTCTTATTCATAGGGATGCCGCTAGATTTAGGTTTAAAGGGCTGAGTGCTTCTTTGTAGGTTGTACCTCTGTAAGATTATTTACAAAATTCATGTTCTCTGAAATCAAGTAATTCACACTATATCTTTATGCCACTGGTTTCATGTGATTTGGATAGATGGCGATATGGAATGCCTTAATAACAGCACATTTCCTTCATCTGAATTCTGTTTTGTTGTGTGTGTGTGTGTGTGTTGTGTTGTGGGTTTTTTTTTTGTACTGGGGATTGAACTCAAGGCCTTATGCTTGCCAGGCAAGTACTCTAACCACTGAGCTAAATCCCCAGCCCTACTTTTTTTCTTTTTTGTCTTCATCTAACTCTTCCCTAGTTCTATGTTCTTCTGGTGGACCATACTTTCTTTAAATAGTTTGATATGTAAGATTAGATTGTGCTTTCCTCTCATGCCAATTACAAGTTACATTAAATTTTGTATTTGTTGGGGCTGGGGATTTAGCTCAGTGGCTAGAGTGCTTGCCTTGCAATTAGAAGGCACTAGTTAGATTCCCAGCACCAAAAATAAATAAATAAATAAAAAATATGTTATATTTGTATTCAGGGTATTGGCAAATTAAAAACACTTCATAGATAAAATTTTAGATCAGTTTTCCACATAAAATTATTGAGCATCTGCTTTGTCAGACACTGAGTCTACATTCTGTGGAAGAGAAAAAAAAAGTCGGTATTTGACTCTCAAGAAATTCTTCACAGCAGTGTTGCTTAAACTGTAGCCTTGGGGATTGTTTGGGTTAGAACCTTCTGGAGGTCCTTGTCAAAATTACCTATTTCTTAGAATTATCTCAGATCTACTGAATTGAATCCCTATAGGAAAGGAGTTAGAATCTTTAACTTTTAAAAGTCTCTGGAAATAGGGGTTTTTTTCCTTCCTCTGTATTCCAGAGCAATTCTTACACCTACTGCAGTGTGGTAACTACTTGTGTACAGTCTTGCAGATTAGAAAAGAATTTCATATAGATTATTATAAAGAAAATGATATGTGATATTGATTTTGCTGTAATTGATTTACATTGCCTTTTTCTGGCATTGTTGGTTAACAAGATCAGTAGTTTCTTGAGGCCATCTAGTGTTTATGAATAACATTATGGATTATAATACTCATTTTCCTATTGGCTCTGGCAAAAATTTATATATACAGTTTGTATGATGAGGGTTTTTTTTTATTTGTAAGGTTTTTTTAATGTATAATTTTTAACATAAAAGCTTATAACTAAAAATTCCACTTGATATGGTTATCTGGCTGCATATTAGTAATTTAGGGATGCATTTTGGTCATTATTGTTCTCCTTTACCTTTGTCATTTTAGCCATTAATAGACCAGATATCACAGACACAGAAATGGAAACAGTTATGGACACTATTGTTGACAGCCTCTTCTGCTTTTTTGTTACACTAGGTGAGTTTTCAAATCATTCTGGCTATTTTTTTTAAATAAATCAGATAATTAACAAATTATTTTAATCTGTAACGCCATTATGTGATCTTGTACCTATATGAATCTCTAGCAGCTCTCCAGAGTTGGAGTAAAGTATACATTCTCTACTGTTTTTTAAAACCTAATTCTGATAACTTGATGTTGTTTAATCATCTTGAGTTAGCATTCAGCAATTTTTTTTTGAGTTGTTTCCTTAGATATCTTTGGTACTTGTAACTTTCTGATATGTTATTCAGATGGTTTGATGATGATTTCACCTATATGTGCATGCTAGCTTTCCTTTAATATTTTGTTAAAAACTACTTCAAACATCCTGCTAGTAGAAAGGAATGTTCCTGGTGATTATTCCAACCAAATTCCAGAGCCTCCAGAGAACACTAAATTTACGTATAATGCTAAGCTATCTGTATTCTAAAACTTTCAAACATTTCCTTGGATCATCTAAAAATGCTTATAGCTATCTTGTATTTAACATTTAGTATATGACTTTATGCTATTACTAATAGATCTGTTTAGAAACCTGACTGTACTTCTAATTTTATAGGCACTGAAAACCTATTTAAAATGATCCTTACAGTAGAATGATAAGCTCTTTCCATTTCAGAAATGAGAAAATTAAAGAAATATGCATAGTATAAGATTTAGACAAATTTTTAAGGAGAATTTGTATGCAAAGTTTAGGGCTCCCTCCTTTCAGAGATTTTTCTCTTTAACTTCCAGCCCCTAACAAGGTCTTTTATTTCTCACTTCAGTAAATCACGTGTTTTTTGCTTATTTTTCTGTGTCATGGAAAGTAGAAAGTATCTTCAGGAGAAAAGCTACTAAACATGTGTCTCACCATGTTTGATTTACTTCTTCCAAGTATTTTATCTCTAATTTCTGACTGGCTCAGTGCTCTCAAGTGGGTTGGGTTTTGTTATTTTTTTAAAGAAACCACATGTATATAACTTTTACTCATTAAAGAGACATAGTCATCATTCTATTTTGCCATCCTATATAATTGCCTATTGCTAGGGTTATTGTGGGCATGCACATTATTTTTGCCTGATGATACATGATATGGTTTCAGAGGAAGAGTAAATTAGAAAAGAGATGTATAACAACCACTGACACTTTAGAACCACCTTTATTATGTGTAGGGTAGGAAAAGTGGGTTTTTTTCAAAAAAGAAATTGAAAATACTGCCACTTGAACATAGAATAATATTGACACTAAATTGTTAAATTTTAAAAAGCAATTTTAAGAATAAGATATCCTATATAATATCCTGTTTTTGATGTTTTTTAAATACACAGACATGTACATGTATGCACATACTCCCACTTACTAGACCATGTAGAAAATGACACGAGGGCATCCATTTCTAACTCTTAATGTGTATTGTTTTGGAGAACCTACAATCCAGAGAGTTAACTTTTGCATTTCTAATGTTATTTAAATTTTTTATGTCATATGTATATAATCTAGGCCAGTGGTGGCAAACCTATGGCACGCTTGCCCCAGTGGGCTGTTTGTATCATTGAAAGTTCTAAAAAGCTCACCATCACTGACCTAGGCTATCAGGAAAAAAACATAGTTTTTAAAAATTTGCTAACATTCCACATTTTTACTTTGCAATCGATAGTGTGTTTTGCTATAAAATCTGAAATGCAACAATTTCAACACGATTTTGCTGTGCTAAAAGTGTTCTCAAGTTTGTTTCATAAGATTTTTCAGTGCAATGGAATTTTATGTATTACTTTAAGATTTTGGCCTTTGGCAACATTTATTCAGTAATAAAAGAAGAGAGAAATTAAAAGGGCCAGTGAGTTGATTTGGTAACATATTGCAGCAAAGTTTTAGAACCACTTCACATTACATGGAGAAATGTTTTCTGTTACATTTGAATGTAGTATTTTTTTAAAGATTGAAAGATTGAGATGCTTTATTGTTAATTTGTAAAAGAAAAATAAACTACTAAATTAACTAAGCTCTTTCATTCTTACTTTGAGTCAAATTAAAGTGAATCCTCTGAGGATACTATTACTTTTTGAAACTACTTAAAAGAGGTCAAAATACTGATTAAGTCAGACCTTTGAAAAAAATAGATTGTATTGATCAGCTCCATACAAAAATAGTTTCTACTAACTGTTTTCTTTATTAATGAGAGGGTTTATCTCTGAAACCTTCTTTTAGTCTTGAGGTTGTAAGTCCTTTTATGTTTGTAGCTTGAAATTACATATACCTAGTTTGGTTTTTGATGCTGATGTACTTTATAAATATTCGTTTTAGTAAAGAGCCAAGATCATTGCTGACACTTATTTTTAAAATAGGTGCTGTTCCTATCATCAGATGTTCAAGAGGAACAGCAGCAGAAATGGTGGCAGTGGTGAGTTCATACAAGTACCAGTGGCAGATATTTTATCACATTGGGATTCCACTGACAATAGAAAGGAATCATTCCAACTTGTTTCTTTTTTTTTTTTTTTTTTTTTTTTTTTTTTTTTTTTTTTTTTTTTTTTTTTTTTT
>PVJO010002754.1:23799-36427 GCA_004026905.1 Hystrix cristata | reverse complement strand
TTTTAGATGTACATATTGATAACATTCATCATAGGGGATTTGTACCTGTACATGACATATCTTGTTGCTTCTTTTTTCCCATTTGCCTCCCCTCACCCCCGCCTCCCTCCCTATTTAAAAAGCTTTGTTTCCATTTTTTCCTTCCATTTCTTATTTCTCTCATCCTCTGTTCCTTTCCCCCTCCCTTGTTCCCTTTCTTCCCATTTGGACATTTTCTTCCCTTTCCCAATATAATACATTTTAGTCTTTATTTACACTTTCAGTTTCTCACACCAGAGAAACTATGCGGTATTTAAACATGTGTATCCGATTTATTTCACTTAAGAGTGTGGTCTCAAGATGCATTTATTTACCTAGGAATATCTTAAGCTTGTTATTCTTTATGGCAGAGTAATACTCCATTGTATAAACCACATTTGCTTTATCCATTCTGCTGTTGATGGGCATTTGGGTTGTTTCCAAGATTTAGCTATTACAAACTGTGTTGCTATAAACATGAGTGTGCATATATCGCTGCGGTATGATGCTTTTAATTCTTTTGGGAAGATACCAAGAAGTGGAATAGCTGGGTCAAATGGAATCTCTACTCCTAGTTCCCTAAGGAATCTCCACACTGATTTCCATAGCAGTTGTACCAGTCTACATTCCCACCAAGTTATATTTTATACTTATTTTTCCCCAAATTATTTATTACTAAGTTTCATTTACCAAGTATTTATTGTTAAACAATAACCATTTTTAAAATGGGGCAACGTGCATTTTAAAAACGTCCCACTATGAATGAACCTGCTGTAAATAGGGAGGGAGCAGAGGGGAGGGGCAGGGGAGAGAGGGGAAAACCAAGATGCATCATGTATAGGTACAGAATAAATGTAATGAATGTGACCATTGTATGTAGAATGTACCAATACGTGTTCTTGGTTTAAAATAAAAAAAAATAAAAATAAAAATAAAAAGTCCCACTCTGTTGGAGTAAAACATTCAGTATAAATTGAACATTCACAGATTTTCTGTAATGATTAAGAAATAAAAGAGCAGTTAAACAAGTGCTGAAAAGAAAAGAGGGTAAATGGTGTGAATAAACTAGACAATTCATTGACATTTTGAAATTTCATTAGCTCCACTGAGTTACTGACTACTGGAAGTCTGATTTCCTTACATACTCCAATTTCCACTCTGGGGATTGTTGTACCCTGTACTCTTTTTCCTCCCAGTCACTCACATCAACATTTTTTTCCATTTAGATAGGCATCTATAACTGAGTCATGCTTAGAGAGAGAGGATGGGTCATTACTGCAAATCATTTCGTGTACCTAAAGTAAAATTAGCCAATGAAAAGTGCCTATTAGCTGGATACAGTGGCACATACCTGTAATCCCAGCTACTCAGTAAACTAAAGAAGGAGAATTACAGGACCAAGGGCAGCCTGGGCAAGATAGTGAGACCCTGTCTCTAAAAAGAACAGTGTTTATTAGTAAAATCAGGCCTAAGTCACACTAGGGAAAACATTGGTCTTTTTCAAGTACAAGTTATGATGGTGTTGAAATAGTTTAAGAAACTAAAATGTCCACAATTTAGAATTGCTATTTTATAAAGGTATCCTAACCTTCTTGGTTATGGAACTAAGAATACAACATATTACCCTTTATAAAGTTAAAATAAAGTATTAAGAGTTAATCTGAAATTTTATTTTTCAGAAACTGGATAAGAAACTTCGAGAAAATCTAAGAGATGCAAGAAATAGTCTTTTTACAGGTGACACACTGGGAGCTGGCCAATTCAGGTATTATGTTAATATACTTACAAGACTTGAAAATGAAACTCTTTTTATTGTTTTTTATTTTTCTTGTATGATAGAATACTCTTATACTTGGAGTAGCAACTTGTTTCTTTTTAAATCAGGTCATCATATTCAAGGTTTTGACTCAAGTGGTTCTTGAAATACAAATGGAATATTCATTCAACTTATCTTTTTTGGTAGAATATTGTGTTACATTTTATCGCTGTAGGAAAAATTTTTTGTTCATATGGATTTGAAGGTCAGAAGCCATTTCTTTTTAGTTGTTATTAAGCTTCTTGGTATTAAGAGCAATGGAAAAACTTGTGATACTTGTTTCTATCTTTATTATTAAATTTCCAGTTTTACATTTAAATACTAATAATTTTGCAAAGCGTTTCTTTCATTGTTACCATTTCTGGCATGAGTTAGGTGATACCAAAGTCATTGACTGCTCAGTTTTTTTGAATAGGAATACTAAAAAACCCTATGCATTATAGTACATTTTTGATTAGTAATCCTAACGGGCAGTATTGAAATGAAACCCACTCAGATGACTGAGAATTATTAAAAAGAGACAGGATTTTAGAAAACTCATTCTTACTCCCAGCTTACTTGAATTAATAAGTAAACCCTGTAGAAGCAAAAAACATGTTGCCCAGAGAAATAATAGGCATCTAGCAATAAAAATTTCTTGATAACTCTACATACACAAGGGGTGATCAAAGTATTCAGTGAATATTTGAATTAGAAAAATTTATGCCATGAAAGACACACGTATGCCATTGTTCTTGCCATTTTCTGAAGTAATTCAGAAAGGCATCTTTTGTGAGTCTCTTAATGTGTGATTAAAAATACAGTGAATGCTGCTGTTGAGTGACATCCATTGAAAACGCAAGTGTGTCTTCATCAACCTGTTCACAGATCAGGCATTGTGCAACTTATGGCTCTTCAGAATGACCACGAAAGGTAGAAGTTTTGAATTTATTGAGGATACACAACTAAGGGCACTCATGAATGAGAACTTATAGAACTGCTTCAGAAAGTGGCAAGAATGGTGGGATAAGAGTGTTCAAAGGAAGAGGAGTGTTTTGAGGGGGCTTAATAGGGATGTCTTTTACTGTAATAATTTTTTAAATGGTCACTATATTTTTGTCACATCTTCATTTCAAATCAATTTTGACACCACCTATAGCCTTATTTACTACTATAATTTGTAATTCATATAAACATTGTGTTTCAAATTTTTAGTCGTATGAGCTCCTCCATTATTTTAAACTGTTCTCTAATTTCATTGCTGATCTTAAGTGTTCTTCAGAGCAGAAACATCAAATTGTCACTTGCTTTTTTTTTTTGGTGCTGGGGATTAGGCCCTGAGTTCAGTCCCCAGCACTTGCTTTTATTTTAACAGAAGCAAACACTTGCCTTAATAATTTCCTTTTTATAGTGCTTTGGTATAGACCTGAGAAACCAATATGAAGGCATTATTTTATTTAGATAATTATTAAATTATCTCATCATCATGGTACAGTTGTCTTGTTAATTTGTTAGATGCATTTGGGAATTTTTAATCAGCAGCTCATTGGACTATTACTGCTGAATGCAACCACAGGCTACAGAATCTCAACCAAGCCAAGGCAATTTCCCACCCTCACCCCCCCCGCCATAGACATTTGATAATGTCTGGAGGCATTTTTGGTTGTCACAACTGGGCAGATGGTAATAAAATTTAGTGAGGTGCATTATAGATGTTTAGTATCATCTTACAATGCCCCACTTTCTACAAAGTACAGAACAAACCCCCTTAACAAGGAATTTTCTAGCCGCAAATGTCATTAGTGCCAAAGCTAAGAAATCCTGCTATAGGCCATGTTCCCTTCCCTTCCACCTCACTCTGGAGTAATAAATGATAGTAAGCGATAAGGTGCCACTCTCATTTTTAGCCCAGAGTAGTCCGTACGGATACCCAGAAAGTTGTAGTGAATTACTAAAATGGTCAGAGAGGTATTGCAGGAAGAAATGTTTAGCTGATATAACCAGATACCAATGACTCTTGAAAAGCAGCATGTTCTCACTGTAACTGGCATGTACTCCTGATAACAATAGTACCTTTAAAGAAAATACCCAAAATTTCTGTAGACACGTGGTAACCACATCACTTTGTGCCTTAGTTTGCTTTAGGTGTAGTCTATTTTACATGTAAATTGTCATAATGGAGTTAAAGTTTATGAAGTGTCACGTCCCTTGTCTGTTAAGTGAATCGTTGTATAATTGGATACTGTTGTAACATGGTGCTTTCATTTGTGTATTACAGGGGGATAAGGGTTTTGAGGCTGTAGAGCAGTGATAGCAAACCTTTTAGTGTTTAGTAATACAAATAGCCCACTGCGGCATGTGTGCCATAGGTTTGCCAGCACTGCTGTAGTGTCTACTTTTTTGAATTTGTGTTTGTAAAAAATTGCAATTTGTAATTAATGAAACTGTCAAACATTTGTGTAAATTTACGAGACTCTTTTCTTGTTAAATTTTTTTTTCTTGAATCTGACAGTATTCTTTTTGGCCTTTTTCGAAAAATATGAAATATTTATCTGAGAAGCAAGTATTTTAACTATAAAAATTTTATTCTGTAATTGTATTTATGTAGATTTTTTTCCTTTAAGAAAATTCCCTGAGTAAGATCTGTAATCTAGCATTATTTTTATGTTCTGAGGAGTCCCATCCATTCCCTAATTGACTGACCATATTAAAAACAAGTGTAAAGTATTATAGAGGTTTGATATTAGCATTCTGTTTATATCAAAATGCTCAATGTAACATACAGAGTATTAGGAAATTTTACATGGATACATTGCTATCAAAAATTTTTTTTAATATATTCACAGCTTCCAAAGGCCTTTATTAGTCCTCGTTGACAGAAACATAGATTTGGCAACTCCTTTACACCATACTTGGACATATCAAGCATTGGTGCATGATGTACTGGTAAGAGGATAAATACAGTATTTACTACCAAAATTTAGTAACATTCAGTGGTGCCCTTAATTTAAAACTAACATCATGCTACAAAAATGAAGTTGAGAAGGATGAGGCTGGAAAATATGAATAAAAATCATTGTTGTGGATGTTGGAGAACAATGAAGCATTGAAATTTAAAGTTCCAAATTTATGGTCTTTAAGTTACAGGATATATTAGTGGTATTTTTGACAGTGATGGGGGAAATGGATGAAAGAAAATGAACAAGCGTATCTTTTTAAATTTTCATACTGAATAAGTAAGAAAAAATGCACATGATGCAAAGTCCACCAAAAAAAGTATACACACTTCAAGAAAAGAAAAACTTTTATAAATATTTTAATACTAAACTTGAGACATGAGATTAGATTAATTCAAGTTACCTTTGGCCTCTACAATTATAAGAGATGGTCAAAGTGGTGGCCATTAGCTTCCAGATATTTATTAGTATGGCGAAACTGCTGCTTGGGCAATCTTGGTCATTGAGATTGCTGTACATTTTCAATTTCTTCTCAAAGGGCCAGCAGTGTAGTGGGTTTCCTGTGATACATGACATTTTGTAAGGTTCCCCCATACGAAGGTAACACTATCTGTTGAAAAAACATCACACTAAAAAAAAAAAAAAAAAAACACACTATTTTTCTTTTCCTGTAGTGGGTTTACATTTTTTTGGCAGACTCTGTGTGTATATAGATATATATATATATATCTATATACACACACATATAGGTGTGTGTATATTTTTTTTTTCTCCCTGCCAACAAAAGCTGCATTTTTTATTTCTCTGGGAACCAATTAAACCTCAAGGTAAAAGTAAGTAGTATTTTTTATATTACATTGTTAAGTTTTCTCAAGTAATTCTCCATGTATATACTTTTACACATAAAGCAAAAAATTTGTATTTACCTTTGCATATATTCATCAGCTAAATATTATGTTTAGCATGTGATAAACACAGATAAAATAGCCCCAATCTTCAAAGGCTATGGAAATAAAATATATACATGGGTAATTTCTGTCAAATCGGTATATAATAGCAGAATAGTCTCCATGTGATAAATAGAAAAATTAAGATACAGAAGTTAATTTGAAAGCAAATCATTGCTTCTAAGACAAGAACTGTAGTTTACTAACTCCTAGCCCAGGCATCTAGGGATTGCAGTATATAATAGTATCATTATTGCAAAGATTGGCCAAAATGTCATATAAAAAGGAAATGGAAGCAATATATGATAGTACACACCTATAATCCCAGCACTCGGGGAGACTGAGGCAGGAGGATCACAAGTTCAAGCCCAGCCTAAGCAACTTCATGACTTAGCAGGGCCCTCTCTCAAAATTAAAAGGAGGAAGAAGAGCAGTGACCTGGGTTCAATCCCCAGTAACACACACACACACACCCCCACCCCCATTCCGAAGGAAATGAAGGGCTGAAGATATAGCCCAGCAGCTTAGTGGTACAGCACCTGCTTAGCATGCTCAAGGCCCTGGTTTTAATCTCCAGCACCACAAAAAAAAAAAAAAGGAAATGAAATAAATGATTTCGTTTAATAGTTAACAGCTCATTTCTTTAAAACCTAGGTACTAAAATGCTAAAATATTTACTTAAATAAATCAGATTTAGGAATATCAGTGGAAATTGGCAAGTCCGTTTACTTCTCTGTCCTAAAGTCCTATGCCACAACTGTGGGAAGAATGTCAAGGAAATAGTAATCAATACCAGCAGAGAGTATAAGAAGAATCAGAGGAACTACTGAATTAAACCCTCAGTAATCTAGACATGGAAGCTGGTTACAGGAGGTTGAATAAGAAGTTGGTACGATTCAGTTCATCTAGTGAGTGCTGCTCTTTAGCAGACATTCCAGACCAGTGGTTGCAAACCTGTGGCACATTTGCCACACCAGGCATGCAGAACCCTCTCGGTTGGCATGCAAGCCAAGTTGCCTTAGCAGCCAATCATCGGATAACAGTTGTTTTTTCTAAACTAAAACCTCATTTTCGGGTTTAATTGCAGCGTTGGCACTTTGCAAAAAATAAGTGGGTTTGGGATGCAGTTTGAGCACTTGGTCTCTAAAAGGTTCACCATCCCTGAATTATACAGAAATACTACTATCTTTCTGGAGCTTACACTCCAGTAGAAGAGACAGGCAATAAATAAAATAAACAGAATGTTTCAGAAGGTGGGAAGTACCCTAAAGAATATAAAGTAAATGGTGAAACTTTTAAATAAGAAAGCCTTCACAGATAAAATGATATTTAAGAAATGATGTAAAGGAGATAGATAAGGTAGTGAATAGTTATAACTGTCTGGGAAAAGAACATTCTAGAAGGGTACCAGATATATTTGAAAAGTGGCAAAGCACGAGGTAGCCACAGTGAAGAGGGGAGTAGAATAGCCAGAGATAAGTTTAAATAAGATATAAGAAGCAATATAGTGTAGGACAGTGTAAGGACATTGACTTGTAATTTGAGAGAAATGGGGAACCAGATGCTATTTTGAGTAAAAGAGTGACAATGTGCTATACATTTGGAAGCTGTCACTCTAGCTACTGTGTTAAAAACAGACCTCTTGAGGCCATAGGAAGAGCAAGATCAGTTAAGAGCTGTTGGCATTACCTTAAAAAGAGATGATGATGAATTTCATCAGGAGTGAAATGATGAGGGCTGTGGTTATCTATTGAATTTAGAGTATAAGATTTGTTGGTGAGTTGGATGTGGGACCTAAAAGAGAAGTATCAAAGAAGACTCCAAGATTTTATCCAAAGCAGATGGAGAGATACTGTTTATTGGGAAGAAGACTCGGAAAGGAGCAGTGTGGTAGATAGGGGATCAGTTGTTTAGTTTTGGACATGTTATATGTGGTATGTCTATTAAGATTCTAAGTATAGATGTTGAGTAGGTAGACTTGAGTTTGAGTTTCAGGAGAAAAATCTGATTTAGAGAAATAAATTTAGGGGTAATGTTTATGGATAGTATTTAAAGCCAAAATCAAGATGAGATCACCTGGAGAATGAGGATAGATAGAAAAAAGTAGAGGACCAAGAACTGAACTCTGAGGCTCGTCTACATTTAAAAGTCAGGTTGATGAGTAGAAACCAGCAGTGTAGTATGGGAAGGGGCAACCAGTGAGATATGAGAACTATATCTGTGCTTTTGGGGGACGCTAATGAATTGTTTCAAAGAGGAGGCCAGGATAACTGATGACTAAGAAGTCATCCGTCCATGCGGCCTTGTCAAGGTCATTAGTGACTTGAGTAAAAGTAGTTTCTATAGTATAAGGGCAAAACATTAAAATGGGTTTGAGAGAGTATAGACAGAGAAGCTTTTTAAAACTGTAAAAGTGCACGAAGCCCTGAATTCGATCTCTATCACAAAAGAAAAAAAAAAAAAAACCTGGAAAAGTGTTATTCTCTGCAGGAAAGCCAAGGCAATGATTGCCTAAAGGGAAATGTGAGGTCAGAAACATTTTTTTAAGTAAGAGAAATTAGCATGTTTATGTACCAGTTGGAATGATCAAGACAGATTAATGCGGGAGATAAGAGTATCGTGCAGGTGACATTAATGAGTAACGTACAGCAGTATTTCTCAGTCTTGGCATTAACCTATTTAGACCAGTTCATGGGAGAGGAAGGACTATCCTGTACATTGTAGGATGTTGAGTATCATCCCTGGCTTCAACCCTGCATCACAGTGCCAGTAGCATTCCCTCAGTTGTGACAACCAAAATGACTTCACACATTGCCAGATATACCTCAGGTGAGCAGAATAGGAAGGGGCAATGCTGCCCCTGATAGAGGATCACCGCTACAGGCTGGCAGTGTGAATTTCAGAGCTAGAGTTGTCTTAGGAAAGAAAGCAAGTAAGGCTGTTGGAGGAGCAACGAAAACACCTAATCTCAGTCCCAGGCCCACTGGGAAAACTATGTGAGAGGTGAAAAACAAATTGTTGCCAGGCATGATGGTATATTCCTGTAAAACCAGCACTGCAGAGGCTGGGGGAAAAGGATGGCAAATTTCAGCCTAGCCTGAGCAGTTTAGCAGCTCCTGTCTTGTAATTTAAAAAAAGAAGAAGAATGGGGATGTTTCCCTCTGCTCTTGACTCTTACTTGAAACATTGAAGTGCATGGTTTTTTGCCACTCAAGAATACAACAAAAAATCCCAGTCACTTGTGAGATTGAGTCAGGAGAATCACAAGTTTGAGGCCAGCCTGAGCAACTCAGAGAAGTTTTGTCTCAAAAATGGCTGAGGGTGTACCTCAGTGCAGAATAAACCCCTGGGTTCAATCCAGTACAGCCAAAAACAAAACGGCCAGTTCTCTCAGAAGGCTGTGGGGGATAGCCATTTGGAGTTCAGCTATAGAAAAAAGTGTAGGAGAAGTTTAGAGAGGATGTTCTAAGTGGGAGATTTTGCTAGTGACCAAGTATGAGTTCCAGATGTTATTACAGAAGGATTTCAAATGTTGACTAAGAATGAGAGATGACATGTGAGAAGGGCAGGGGGAAAGGAGTCTTAAATGGACTAGCAGACATATTGAGATAGACTTGAGAGTCTCAAATCATATTCGCACTGACTCTTGGGTGGCAGCAAGACTAGGGTCTTCCTGAGAACATACAGATTAGGGGTCACCTGTTCACTCCTGCCAGGGGTGATGTGGAGGATATCAAGAGCTTGGAGATGCCTAGGGATACTTTGTAATTCCTGAACTTGAAGTTTCCTGGCCCATTCTATTTCCCCTGGTGGAAGAAATTAAAATACAAGTTGCTGTGAGTACAGTGCAGTATAGGAGATATAACACATGTAGAGATCGTTTCAGTATAAAAGGATATGCTGAGTCCTCATTGTGAGAAGGGAAAATTGTGGTGCATGACTTAGAGCAGACATTCCCCAAAACTAAGGTTAACAGTGGTCCTTAATGAGGTTTTCACTGATACAGTATGAAATCATAATAATAATAATGAGTATGAATGAGTTTTATACTGGCCATTGCACTAATTTTTATTTCCTACTCTTTGAGGTCAAAATATCCTTTTATAAATAAAAGATGGTAAAAGTAGATAGTAGAGTTGCTTTTGTTTTAATCTTCACATAATAAAAACTTGGCAATCTTTGAAGAGGTTGGTTATAATATACTGCACAATTTACAGTGATCTAATTCTATTCATTAATTTTAATACAGTTTCTAGATATGAACAAACTACAACTGAGATGTTATAGATTATATAATTGTGCCATTATTTATTGATTTTTAACTACTACTTTTGAAGTTTCTTCAGAGCTTTTAAAATTCTTAATTTACCCTTTGCCTCCACAAGATGGAGTAAAAGTTTAGAAAGGAATTGTTAAGTAGAATTGTAGTTTGCTTTTTATATCAAATATCTTTGAAAAATCTGGAGCACTGGTAATTACTTAATATATATTTGACCTTGGAAACAACTATAAAAATTCAGATAGATTGCCTATTTGTCAGAAAGATTAATGTTTTTATTTAAACTAGAAAATACACTATTCTGATGATAAACTTGGCAGTCCCCATTTCTTTTCATTGTGCTGTAAGAAGCAAAATTAATAATTAGAAAGTCATTATTTTTATTTTTTGTAGGTTGTAGGGGGGTAGATTTGATTGTTCACCTGCATAGAGGCTTACCCTCAGTCAAAGTATATCTTGCTTTTCACTTCCTTTTTCTTTTTTTAAAATCTTGGAATCTCTTTATGTCTTTTGCCTTCTGTTACTCTTTATTTGAAACATTGAAACAGAATCTATACCAATTTATAGGCATATTCATAACACATGCTTCTTTGCCACTCAGGAGGATGACAGAAAATCCTAGTCATTTGGAAGACCGAGGCAAGAGGATCACAAGTTTGAAGCCAGCCTGGGCAACTCAGATTTCTGTCTCAAATGAAAAAATAAAAAGGCCTGGGGATGTACCTCAGTGCAAAGGACATAAACTCAATATCTAGTAATACACACAAGATGCAACAGGAAATGATATATGATATGTATATATGTTTTCCAGTAGTGAAGATTAAACCCAGGGCCTTGCACTGAGCTGCATCCCCATCCCCCTTCTTTCAGTTGTCTGAGTAAGGGTCTTACTTAGTTGCCATTGTGCCCAGTCTGAGCTCACTCTTGCAGTCCTCTGCTTCAACCCCTCAGAATGCTGGAATTGCAGATGTATACCTCCACACCTAATTTAACCATTCATCTTCTTAAACACTAGTTTAGAGACTAATAAATCTCTTATAAATTGAAATTACCACAGAAGGACTGCCAGCAAGGTATCTGTGGCAGGGTTTCCAGCTAATGATTCCTAGAGTTATAGGGAACACTTGTTTTAATGAGTAAGCAAGCTTCCCAGACATTGCTGATGCTTACGGAATACCTGGAGCTCTGAAGTAGGTTAGATTGTGCTGCTTAGTCTAAGCCAACCCTCAAACTTCAGTTGTACAAAGTATTTATTTATTCACAATATCTCTTGTTCCTTGTCCAATCTGAATCTCCAAGGGGAAGCTCTTACCATTATAGTGATTGAAATATTTAGAATGATGAAACTACCTCAAAATCCCTATGGCAGAAACAATTATGGTTTGCACTTCCAGTTTCTGTTTCATTGTTACAAATAATATTTAAAAATTTTAAGGAATATTTCAAATAAAAACACGGAAATAATCCTGTATTGAACGCCCCTGTATATCATTCAACTTCCTGGTATTATCTGATTTTTATGTATGAATACTTCCACATATCTGTCTTAAAAAGATAGTTGATCAAGTATCGTGCCACACTCCTGTAATCCCCGTGTGAGCAATTTAGTGACTTAGCAAGCTCTGTCTCAAAAAAAAAAAGTTGAAAAGGCTAAGGATATAGCTCAATGTGAAAGCCCTGGGTTCAATCCCCAGTGCTGAAAAAAGAAAAACAAAAGTTATTTTTATTTTATGCCAAACAAAATTAGAAATAATTCCTTGGCAATATCCAGTACCAGCTCTGTGTTCCTAATTATTTCCAAATCATTTCAAAGCTACATATGTATAGTTGGTTTGTTCAAATAAGGATCTGAATAATATTCCTCCGTACATTGTATTGGTCAATAGCTCTTTTAATTCTCAGTTTCCAGTTCCTCCCTCCCACCCCTTTTTATTGCCATGTTTTGGTCCAAGGAACTGGCTCATTTTCCTGTAGAATTTCCTATATTTCTGCATTTGTATCTTTATGAGACAATTTAACATGCCTCTGTATCCCCAAAATTTCCAGTGAACTGATAGATCTAGAAAATTGACAGGATTTGGGTCAGTTCTTTGTCAAGGTCACCAAGAGTAGAGTTGCACAGTTTCTATTTTATGGTATAAGAAGGTGTAATGTCATTTTGTCCCAGTGTTAATGATGACATTGAACAGGGTATTATCAGCATAGTCTGTCCATTACATGGTTCTCCATAAGTTTTTTTGCTAAAGATTTTGGTGTCGTTGACAATTGTTTTCTGTTATATTAACTAGCAGTGGCAAATAGCGATTCCTTACCTACTGTTACTCTTTCTGCATCTTTTTAACTAACATGCTTATATACAGAAATTCCCTTATCATCTACTTAGAACAAGTGCTTGATTCTTTTTATTTGTCAACTTTTAGTTTGCGCTAACAGCCTAGCAGTCTGCAAGGGCCATCAGTAAGGTTAATTGTTCTTTTTTTAATAGTATTTTATGTGAACTAATGGATTTTTTTTTTTTTTTTTTTTTTTTTTTTTTTTTTTTTTTTTTTTTTTTTTTTTTTTTTTTTTTTTTTTTTTTTTTTTTTTTTTTTTTTTTTTTTTTTTTTTTTTTTTTTTTTTTTTTTTTTTTTTT
>PVJO010002754.1:0-23699 GCA_004026905.1 Hystrix cristata | reverse complement strand
TTACCCCTTTTTGATCTGTCATGTTGTATTCAGTGTCCTCTTTACATGACTCCATAAGGTTTTGGTAGCTCGTGAGGTTCAGGTACTAAATAGTTATTAATTCATCATTTCAAATGCTTTAGACCTGTACTCAACCATTTCTCCAAAAGCTTTGGTTCATTTGAGTGACAAATAATATTTAGAGATCACAATCTGGGATACTAGAGCTGTTTATTTCTACTGAAGTATGTTTGCTTGGACATATTTTCGGTAGTGAGAAAGACATCATCTTATGATGTTTCCCATTCTCTAGAGTTAAAGAATTCATTTTGTTAATAACTTAACAATAGTAAAATGAAATTGTAAAATTGCGTTAGTGATCATTGATTTTACATACAATTTAAAAGCTAATTCTCCCTGGTTCATTCTAAAGAGTATGCTTTAATCTGTTTTACTTGAGTTTTATTTGACAGGCTAATTTATATGAGCCAAAGAAACCATGTGACTGTTATGTAAAGCAGAGAATACTTGAATTTAAACTGTAGGATGACTTAAAATTTACACATCATGCTGATGGTGATGAATGTTTGTTTTTTCAGCCATTCAAGAAAGGAGTGTTATTGTAAGTGTGATTTATATAATTCTAGCTAGAAGCCTACATATTTAATATGTATGTGTCTCTCGTGGAGGGATGGATAACAAATAAGGTCTAGTGTGTAGCTCATGGTTCTTTCAAAGCTTTTGGACTCTTCTCATTGAGTTTTGTAGTTATCCATGCTCATTGAAGTATGAGATTGTTTAACAATTGTATATAATTGGTTTTTCAGAGAGAAATAGAATTGCAGTTTCCAGAAACTTCCTCTAAATCGTAGTGTTAGAGGCATAATTACTAGTAGATCAGATGTTGACCTGAAACTGATTCTGAAGCATTCAGGGACAGTGGAAATAAATTTAGACTACCTCTTGCTTAGGAACTTAGTGTCTGTATTTCCCCTCATGGAAAAACGTTATAGGTAAGATCTGTGAAAAATTTTAATTCCAAATAGTGTTTAATTTCATGAAAATAAGATTGAAACTATCAGAGACATTGCTATTAGATCAACCCTGATATGTTAGTCTATTGATTGATCTTAAGAAGACTGTGATACTTATACCTTAGCTTCGTCTTATGTTTAACATTTTAAAGATTGCCTTGTAATTGACAAAAAGTAATGGAACTCAGTTTTTCCTTAACTGTTAAAGTAAATCTCAAGTCTAAAGGAAATAATTGGGATTTATAGAAGGATTTGTGTGCTCTAAAGAAAATACACGTGTGTCATCTCACTGTTTATCATTTCTTTCACTGATGTCAGCCTTACACCCTAAATTATTTAACTCTTAAAATGAAGATTTTCTCTAGGTCACACTCTTTTTTGGAGATTAGATTTCTCCTTAATAATTAACTTTGTGTGAGGCAACATAGGCCTCATCTTCAAATGATTGAAAGTGTGTTGCTTTGCTGTAGGACAGACCAGGAGCCAAGTTTTGTGAGATAGTGGAGCTAGTAGGTTGTTTTCTTTCCTCTTTGTTACATCACTCATTTCTGTCCACTTCCATCATTATTAAGAAATATTTTTATGTGTTTCATAGTTTTATATGTTTTTCCCCCCATACTCTATTTCCTTCTTGTTGCTTAACTAGATAGTGCAAGTTAAAGGATCTTACTAGGGTAAGCTATTATCACTTCCGTATGAAAACTCTAGTTATTTATGATGCCAAAGTACATGTTGGTTGAATCAACTAGTTGTTTAATAATTGCTATAATAGTGTTTGGAGTTAAAAGGGTAGTAAATTATTGCCAAAATAAAAATTATCTGTATTTCACTTTGTTTTTTTAATATGTGAATATAAATCTTAGTTCTGCATAAACAGGTGTCACCTCTGTTATCCACAGGTAGTTTTGTTAATATAAGCTCTCTGTGGCTCTGTTGATCTGTATTAACTCATGAAAGAAAAACCAAGACTGCTGAAGTCTTCTCAATGTTTTTAGCATTTCCTAATGTGAGTTGTCTTTATATGGTGATTTGAGGCAGTATTGTCCAGTTTTTTAAGTTAGGAAAATAAGACTATTTCAATGGAAACATACACTACACTCTCATGTTAAAACCAATTCTGTTGTCTTTTGTTTGTGTATAAACGTTCAGTTGCTTTAACATGATTGAGTTCAGCACAGAGTGTTCTAATTTCCCAGTTTTCAAGATTGAAATTACTTTTCCTTACTTGCCTTGTTATTATGCAAACAATGGAAAAGTTCTGCTGCTATTATGTTGTTTCTCAGAGCTCTTAACATCTTTTATTCCTTTTTCATTTTGTGTTTTAAGTATTCCTTCAATACTACAGTAATGATATGCTCTCCTATTTTTAGAGCAGTAATTTGGCTAACAAGTTATTTTTATTTTGAATGAGATGTGTCATCACCATGGAAATAGTATTTCACCAAAAATTCTAGTTAATAAAGCTTAACTATTTAAAGATGTTTCTCTTCAGTATCTTGTTAGATAATTTTTAAAGCTAGGATTCTTTTCAAATGTACTATTAGTATCTGTTTATTAGTAGTATTATTAATCTGTTATTAATCTATTAGTATTGTTTATGTTTATTGCATAAAATGCTTTTCTGCAGTTCTGCTATTTTTACCTTCTTTTCATATGAGCAATTTGTTGTACGAAGTATAGATTATATGGGGGGATAGGAAACTGAGAGGAATTTTAAAAGGTCACTGATACTCTTGATCTATAATATGAGGAGTCAATAGGAAAGACAGTGTTAACAGGTTGAAATACAGTGTATTCTTCTTTATCATCCTGACCATTTATTATAACTCCATTCTTTAAACTGCTTATTTTATACCACCATTTGCTATGCTGCAGTGATTTCAAGTGAAAGGATCTGATTCTAAGTAGCTCTGTTCTTTCTGTGACGGAATTAGCATAACGCTTAAAAGCTTTGCCCCTAAAATCAGATGGCTGGTTTTTAATCTTAGTTCTGCCACATATTTCTACATAACCTTGGGCAATAAATTTACTTCTCTGTGCTTCAGTTTTTTTCATCTTTGAAATGGGAATTTTATCACTTCTAAAGATTATTTTAAGGATCAAATGACTTAGAATAAAGTACTAAGAATAGTACCTTGAATTTAAAAGATAGCTATACTTTTGTGAATTTTCTCTTTGATGGACTTCACTTATAAAAGAAGAGAAGGCTGCCTCATTATTTCTGTAATTTAACAGAAAATGGATATGTTACTCCATTATGGCAATTAGATGTCTGTATATTTCACACTTTTTTATGTCAAAAGGGAAAGTGGCAGGAAATAAGCTATTACAAAGGATTTACTTAGAAAGTTACAGGGTATACTCTAGAGTCAGTATTGTTAGCATTGTTTTATCTGGAGATTAAATTGTATATTTAGATTGCTAAGAGCTAGAATATCATTCATTTCAAATGTATGTCAATACGTTTAAACTAAGAGTTCTGTCACAGTCAAGTTTAATAGTTTCTTCATGTAGTTTCTTGCTCATTCTTTAGCTCACTTGTTGGTAGCCATGTGTTTTCTTTAACTTATTATAACGTGTACCTATAGAATACAGCTGTTGCATGGGGAGAAAACACAGGTCTAGTGCAAGAAGGGGAAGAAAGGAGAAAAAAGATACTTCTGTGTTTGCCAATTATATGTTTATTTTTTCTTTTTTCTTTTACTTTTTGAGAAAAATAAAAAATCAAGCATCACATGACTAAAGTTAATTTGAGGCAGAAAAGTTTAACAACTACTCATCTGGCTGGCTTTTAGTATTTATGTGAAAGGGAATGTTATAATTACTGTAGTTTGTACTTTAATATTTTAAAAAATACAGTCCATCAGTAAAGTAACACTAGCATGTTAAGAGTGTCCCAGATTTTAAAGATTATATTCATCCCTGGCATGGTGAAACACACCTGTATCCCAGCATTTGGGAGGCCGAGGTGGGAGGATTCCAAGTTTGACACCAGTCTGTGACACATAGTGAGTTTTAAGCCAGCCTGAGCTATGTAGTGAGACTCTGTCTCAAAAAATGAAAAAAAAAATGTGTGTGTGTGTGTGTATTTTTTTACTGGAAACAAGCACCAAGAAACTTAGTTAAATAAATTAATAAGGCCAAATATGGACCTATTGTGAGGCCATGATAAAGATGAGGTAGCCATACCTAGACAGCTCTAGAAAGACAAAAAAGAGATAGATCCCCATCTTTATATATCCATCTTCAAAGTAAAATTAAAGGAATATGCTTATGCTAGTATAAATATAAAATATATATTTTTCTAAAAGGACACACAAGGACCTTAACATGAGTTTTTTCTCTTTATATATTTAAAATATCAATCACATACATTTACTAGTTCTGTTAAACCAGTAACTTTATTAAAAAAAAGATAAGTACATTCATATTTTAAAAACTTGGAGGAATGCCTTTTTAAATTTTAGATCTGTACTTTGTTCTCAGAAATATTAGGAAGGGCAGCAAGAATTTATGTTTATCATTTTCCATGTAGAAAATGTTATGGTTCTTAAACTCAGAAAATAGTTATTTAAACAGGATTACTTTTTTCATAGGATTTCCACTTAAACAGAGTAAATTTGGAAGAATCTTCAGGAGTGGAAAACTCTCCAGCTGGTGCTAGACCAAAGAGAAAAAACAAGAAGTCTTATGATTTAACTCCAGTTGATAAATTTTGGCAGAAACATAAAGGAAGGTAAATAAGAAAAATATCATTAAGTAAAAGATTTTTCCCTTAAAAAGAAATGAAGATACTATCCTAAACGAATTTGAGAAAAAATATCTAAAGGGTCATGGTGGTTCATGCACATAATGAGTGGGAGATGTAATTAAATAGTCCCTGGATGTGTATCTTTTTTTTTTTTTTTTTTTGGTGCTGGGTATTGAACTCAGGATCTTGTGCGTGCTAGGCAGACGCTCTGCCACTTGAGCTAAATTCCCAGCCCAGATGCATATCTTTATTGCTTGATTCATTCCTGATTCCTGTGGTTTTTGTTAGTTGTTATTTTGTAGGGGCCATTTCTCTTTGCAGTAAACTCATCCTATAAGATTTTTTCTTTTTTAACCAAGAATATGTATTGGTACATTGTACATGTAATGATCACATTCATCATGTTTGTTTTGTACCTGTACATGGTGCCTCTTGGTTCTCCCCTCTCTTCCCCACCCCTCCCATCTTTTCCCTCCATCCCTATTTACAGCAGGTTTATTGACATTACTCCATGATTTCCCTTTCCCCTTTCTTTCCGTTTTTTCCCCTTCCTGCTTTTCCTCCTTCCCTCTTTCTAGTACTCCTCTTCTTTGTATATTATCTTCCTTTTATATAATATCTATTACATGTCTTTGTCCTTATTTACAGTTATGGTTTCTCATATCAGAGAAACAAGTCGATGTGTACTCATGAGTGTCTGATTTATTTCACTTAATAGTATGTTCTCAAGGAACATCCATTTACATACAAATGGCTCTAGTTTATCCTTTTTTATGGCTGTGTAGTACTCCGTTGTGTAGAAAAACCACATTTTCTTTAGCCATTCATTGGTTGTTGGGCATTTAGGCTGCTTCCAAGACCTAGCTATTACAAATTGTGTTGCTATAAACATGGTTGTGCATATATCTCTGTGGTATGACGATTTTAATTCTTCTGGGACGATCCCCAGTAGGGGAATAGCTGGATCAAATGGAACCTCTAGTTCTAGTTTTTTGAGGAATCTCCATATTGATTTCTACTCATCCTATAAGATTTTACAAATTTCACAGCTAGTCTTTCTAACTGACTGCACTGAGCTCCTATAAGACCATCCCTTTCTTTTTTTTTTCTTTCTTTTTTTTTTTTTTTTCCTTGTAGTACTGGGGATTGAACTCAAGGCCTTCACACTGAGCTATATCTCCAGCCCATTTTTATTTTTTATTTTGAGATAGGCTCACACTGATTTGCTCAGCCTGGACTCAAACCTGAGGTCCTCCTGCCTCAGCTTCTGAGGGTTCTGGGATCACAGGTGTGCACCACCCCACCTACCTTCTGCCTTGCTTTAAATGAGTTTTTGTGATGGAGAACTTTGGAATGAGATTTTCTCTTTTGGTTTCATGATTGCCTTCGCTAACACATTCACGACAGGTCTGCCATTCATATATCTCACTGTCAGGCTGCTCTGATCTGAATTTGATCATTCCTGCCATTTTAAACCACCAGCATTACCTGCATGACTGTCCTTTTGGGCGGCTTGTACTTCTTCTCAGGGGGTCTTTGGTTACAGTAATGCAAAGAAACATGTTGATTTAGCACACTACATGTCATCTTACTACAGTTCCTTAAGGAAAACATTAAAGTGGAATAAAAAATTGTAATATAGCTAATTTGAGGTACAACTGTTGTAAATGCCTATTATACACACCAGCAATGGAGTATTTGTAAGATTTCCAAATTAAAATTTAGAGAATTATGGATCGACTATTCACAAATATGAATAAATTCTCTCATTTAGTGAAATAAATTTGTTGATTGTTATAATAATTAATTGCTATGAATAGTATTAATACTTACATTTGGACAGTAATTATTTCAGATTCAAGCAACTGACTTGATTTGGTCCATTTATAGACTTTTTATTAATTTTATTAGTAAACAGACCATTGAAAGTGATTAGAATCTATTTGAACCACCAGTGGTACAAGCTGCCTGATGGGACAGTCATGCCCAGTGAGTGGTTCAAGCCAGCGGGAACGTGTTAAGCCTCATATCTGTTAATGGAGTACCTACACCTGAAGCTCAGAGATGTTCAAAGTATGTTAGAAATTATGAGTGAAAAAATTACAGTGATTTGCCATGTGATTTGTTTTTGGCAGATACACATATCCTGTGTGTTGCTAAATGTTAGGAGTACTTGATGGGATTAGTAACTGCTATAAAAGTTACCTGCTAGTCATGATGGCTAGAGAGAGAAAATATTTCTCAGAGAAATAGAAGAATGCTATTTGTCAATTATAGGAATATTGATATTTGAAATAAATATAGATAAAGATATAGCTCTATCTCCATCCTTCATATAGCTGTTCTTTTGGGCCTCATTTAACTTTTATGTTTAAAGAGAAATAGGATACAAACTTGGCTTAACATGCTGGGGGTATTTGTTTATTTTAATACTTACAGCTGTATTTTAAAAAATCATATTGCTATAATAAAGTTTTGACTTTCCCTGCAGAGAAAAGATACTGTCTCTAACTATCGCAGCTTTGGGTACTATTATAATTTATTTTACTTTCAGTAATATTCTTTCCTTTAGAATTCCACAGTCTACATTTCCCTCCAGAATGGTGAAGTACAAGAAATTGAAATTCACTAGAGAGGCATTTTTTTTTTGAGAAGCATTATTGATAGAAAATATAGGATATTTTAAAACTGACATTCCCAGCACATTTGAGACAGAATGTAACTAATGCAATCTCCACAGTAGTGACTCTAATTGATCTTTAACCTGCAACACAAAAACGATGGAAATATGAGAAAGCAAGGCAACAAGATGCCTCCAAAAAGCCTAACTCCCCAAAACCTGATCTCATCAACACAAAAGTAGAGGAGGTCACTGGCCAAGAATTAAAAAACCAAATGGCCAAAATGTTTGAAGAGATCAAAGAACAAACACATAGCAAATTCATAAGATGACTAGGGCTTAACAAGGATTTAACTAAATAAAGATTTTACTAATCAAATGTTTGACAAGCTTAAAGAAGAAGCAGGACTTTGGAGATTTAGCTCAGTGATAGAGCACTTGCCTAACAAGTACAAGGCCCTGAGTTTGATCCCCAACACTCAAAAAAATAAAAAAGTAGAAATTGAGCTAAACAATAATACAAGAAATGAAAAAGAAATTAAGATGTTTTATATATATGTACCAACTTCCCACAGGGAATGTAAACATTATGTACTAGATATAAGTAAGTACTAATAAAATTTTTTAAATTTTTAAATTAAAAAAATACAAATGAAAAAATCAACAAATCAGAGTTAAATGACTCCATTGAGCAAGCATACAGACTTAACAGATATTTACGTTTCATCCAACAACAGGATGTGGAACTTTTCCCAAAATAAACCATATCTTAGGTCATAGAGCATGGTTAAATAAATACCAAAGAGTTGGCATAATCCCAAGCAAACTGTCAGATCATAGTGGAATGAAACCAGAAATCAACAGCAGAAGAAACCACAGAAACTATGCAAACACATGGAGATTAAAGAATACACAATTGAATAATCAGTAGTTCACAGAAGAAATCAGGGAAGAAATCACAGAGTTCCTAGAATCAAATGACAGTGGAAGTGGTGTACACCAAATCTGTTAGATATAGTGAAAGCAGTCTGAAGAAGGAAGTTCATAGTGGTGAATGCACACATTAAAAGAATAGAGCAATGCCAAATAAATAACCCAATGGTATATCTCAAGGTCCTAGAAAAACAAGGCTGACCCAAAGCTGGTAGAAGGGAAGAAATAAAGATCAGAGCAGAAATTAGCACAGTTGAGACTTAAATACAAAGGCTCTGTAAATCACAGAATTCGTTCTTTGAAAGAATAAACAAGATTGATAAACCCGTAGCCAAACCTAGCAAAAGAAGAAAAAACCCATATTAGTGCAATTAGGAATCAAAAAGGTAGATATACCTTTCACAATTGCACACAAAAAAATAAAATACTTAGGAATCTATCTAACAAAGGAAGTAAAAGATCTTTACATCGAGAACTACAGCACTCTAAAAAAGGAAATTGAAAAGGATATCAAAAAATGGAAAGACATCCCATGTTCCTGGGTAGGAAGAACCAACATAGTGAAAATGGCTCTTCTTCCTAAACTACTATACAGATTTAATGCAATTCTAATCGAGATACCACTAACATACTTCAAAGAATTAGAAAGGACAGTCATGAATTTCATCTGGAACCAGAAGAGACCAAGAATAGCAAAAACGATCCTAAGCAACAGGGGAAAATCAGGGGGCATCACAGTCCCCGACCTAAAACTATACTATAAAGCTACAGTATTAAAAACAGCATGGTACTGGCAAAAAGACAGACCTGAGGATCAATGGAATAGATTGGAGGATATAGAAACAACCCCAAACACACTCAAATACCTCATCTTTGACAAAGGAGCCAAACACCCTCACTGGAAAAAGGATAGCCTATTTAACGAATGGTGCTGGAAAAATTGGCTTACCACATGTCGAAAATTAAAACTAGATATATGTCTCTCACCATGTACTAAACTCAAATCAAAGTGGATCAAAGATCTAAACATTAAAACAGAAACACTAAATTTACTGGAGAATAGAATAGGAAGAACCCTCAAAGACAGGGGTAGGGAAAAAATTTATGAACAGATCCCAGACTGCACGGGAAATAATACAAAGAATGAGTCCTTGGGACCACATGCTATTAAAAAGCTTTTGCACACCAGTAGAGCAGGGCGAAAACCCACAGATTGGGAAAAAATTTTTGCTAGCTATCCATCAGACAAAGGTCTAACATCTAGAATATACAAAGAACTCAAAAAAATTAGACCTCAAATTTAAAGACCCAATCCAAAAATGGGCAACTGAAATGAATAAACATTTTTCAGACAAAATAAAAATGGCAAATAAATATATGAAAAAATGTTCAACATTACTAGTCATTCGAGAGATGCAAATCAAAACAACGTTAAGATTCCACCTCACTCCAGAAAGAGCCACATATATGGAAAAATCAACTAATAACATGCTGGAGGGGCTGTGGGGAAAAAGGAACTCTCTTCCCCTGTTAGTGGGAATGTAGACTGGTCCAGCCACTGTGGAAATCGGTATGCAGATTCCTCAAAAAACTACAACTGGAGGTGCCATTTGACTCAGGTATTCCCCTACTGGGGATCTTCCCAGAAGAATTAAAATCGTCATACCACAGGGATGTATGCACCACCATGTTCATAGCAATACAATTTGTAATAGCTAAGTCTTGGAAACAACCTAAATGCCCAACAACCAATGAATGGCTAAAGAAAATGTGGTTTTTCTACACAATGGAGTACTACACAGCCATAAAAAAGGATAAACTAGAGCCATTTGTATGTAAATGGATGTTCCTTGAGAACATACTTTTAAGTGAAGTAAATCAGACACTCGTGAGTACACATCGAATTGTTTCTCTGATATGCGAAACCATAACTGTAAATAAGGACAAAGAGATGTAATAGATACTGTATAAAAGGAAGATAATGTACAAAGGAGAGGAGTACTACAAAGAAGGGGAAAAGCAGAAAGGCAACAAAGGAAAGAAAATGGAAAGGGAAAATATGGAAAATTATGAATAAACCTGCTGTAAATAGGGAGGGAGGGCACAGAGGGGAGGGGTGGGGAAGAGTGGAGAGAACCAAGATGCATCATGGACAGGTACAAAATAAATGTGATGAATGTGACCATTATATGTAAAATATACCAATACATGTTCTTGGTTTAAAATTAAAAAAAAAAAGAAAAAGGTGATGTCACAGTGGACACCACCAAAATCCAGAGGGTTATAAAAATGATTTAGAAAATGTATATTCCAGTAAATTGGAGAACTTACAAGAAATGGAGAAATTCCTAAATGTGTATGAATTACAAAAATAGAACCAAGAAGATAAAAAACCCACAGTAGACCAATAACAGACAGTGAAATAGAAACAGTAATGAAAACCCTGTCAAGAAAAGCCCAGGACCTAATGAATTCACTGCAGAATTCTACCAGAACTTCAAGGAAGATACAAAGTCAATACTCCTTAAACTTGCCCATGAAACTGAAAGGGATGGAGCACACCCAGACTCATTCCTAGGGGCTACCATTACCTTGATACCAAACCCCATACAAGGACTTAACAAAGGAGAAAACAACAAGCCAGTCTCCTTAATGCACATAGAAGCAAAAATCCTCAACAAGATCTTGGCAAACAGAATGTATCAGATCATGAAAAATATCGTGCATCCTGACTAAATTGTCTTCATTCTAGGAATGGAACATGCATAAGTCAATAAACATAGTACAACACAAACAGAAGCAAGAACAAAAATCACATGATCATCTTAATAGTTTTTTTTAAAAAAACTGACAAAATCTAACATCCCTTCAAGATAAAAACCTTGACAAAAAATAGGTTCGAAAGGATGTCTCTCAAACTAATGAAAGTCATATATGACAGCCCATTGCCAATATTATGCTAATTAGGGGAAAACTGTGAAAGCTCTGAATTCAGCTCTAAATTTTACTCTAAAATTAGGAAGAAGAGGAGGGTGTCTGCTTTCACCACCTCTGTTCAATATAGTACTCAAAACTTTAGCCACAGCAGTCAGACAAGAGTCGGATATGAAAGTGAGTTGAATAGGATAGGAAGAATACAAACTATTTTTATTTGCAGATGACATGATCCTTTACATAGAAGATCCAGAAATCTCCACCAAAAGACTCTTAGAGTTCATAAACAAATTCAGCAAAAAAAAATTACAAAGGAGTTAACCAAGGAAGTAAAAGACCTTTATAATGAAAACTGTAGTAACTCTGACAAAAAGAGATTGAAGAGGACATCAGAAAAATGGAAAGGCATCCCCTGTTCCTGGATAGGTAGAACAATATTGTCAAAATGGCTGTATTGGCAAAAATGATAGATAGATTTAAAGTAATCCCAATCAGATGATCAGCAGTATTCTTCACAGAACTAGAAAAGCAATGCTAAAATTTTTATGGAACCAAAAGAAATCCTGGGCAATAAGCAAAGCAGGAAACATCGCAATCTCAGATTTCAAGTTCTGTTACAGAGGTACAGTGATACAAATAGCATGGTACTGGCTCAGAAACAGACATGTGGATCAATGGAACAGAATTGAGGATGCAGAAGCAACCCCAGGCATATTTAGCTATGTGATCTTCAACAAAGAGACCAAAAACATGTACTCCAAATATAACTTCAACAAACAATCCTGGAAGAAACTGGTTATCCACATGCAAAAGAATGAATACAGTCCCGTATTTGTCACCCTGTACTAAAATCAGAATGTATCAAAGACCTAGATATAAAATAAAAACACTAAACCGACTGGAAGATAAAAGGGGTAAAACTCTTGAAGACCAGGAATAGGCAAGGACCTACTGAACAGAACCACAGTTGCACAAGAAATAACACCAGCAATCAACAAGTTGGACTATGTCAGAAAGCTTCTGCACAGCAAAGGAAACAGCCAACAAAGTGAATGGGAAAAATATTTTGCCAACTACTCCTCAGACAGAGGACTAATAGCTAGAATATATAAAGAACTAAAAAAAATTAGACCTCCCCAAAATAAAAAAGAGCCAATCAAAAAAATGGATAATTAAAATGAATAGATACTTCTCAAAAGAAGAGGTACAGGTGACCAGTACGTACCTGAAAAAATATTCAGCATCTCTGGCCATTAGAGAAATACAAATCAAAACAACACTGAGATTCCATCTTACTCCAGAAACAATGGCTGTTATCAAGAAGTAAAAGAAAACAAGTGCCAGCAATGATACTCGGGAAAAGGAAACTTCCACAGTGTTGATGAGTTTGTAAAGTAGTACAGCCACTATGAAAATGAGTATGCAGATTCCTCAAAAAACTAACAATAGAAATTCCATTTGACCTAGCTATATCTCTTGGGTATCTTCCCAGAAGAGCAAAAAGACATCATATTACATGCATACCCATGTTAATAGCAGCACAACTCACAGTGGTTAAATCTTGGAAGTAGCCTCTATTCCCATCCACAGATGAATGAAAATGTGATGCTTATACATAATAGAGTATTCCTCAGCCATAAATATAAATTTGACTCATTTCTAGGAAAATGGATGCCCTTTGAGTCCATAATGCTAAATGAAATAAAAATCAAACATTTAAATATTAAATATTGCAGGGTTTCTCTTATATGAGAAACCAAAAGTATAAATAAAGAGAAAATAAAGAGGATAGGAAACGTGACAGTAAATGTGCTGTCACTTGAGTAAAATTTGTTTGGATTTGTAAGTATTAGGTGTTTTAAAGACTACGTAGCTTGATGGTGAATGTTTTCTGACTGTTAAATCTGTTCATATCCAAATAAGTATATTTGAAATAATCTTCATTGTATATATTTCAGAATTCACACAGAAATAAATCTTTTAATGTCATATTCATACTTCCTCTTGTGCAATTTTATTTCAGTCCATTCCCAGAAGTTGCAGAATCAGTTCAGCAAGAACTGGAATATTATAGAGCGCAAGAAGATGAGGTCAAACGACTGAAAAGCATTATGGTAAGATCCTGTTTGCTTTCTAAGAATTACAGGGAAAAGCAAAGACATTTGCAGGGGCAAAGAGATTTGCTTTTGTTCCTTACAGGAAAGTTTGAGGCCATTTATTGTTTTAAAAACAACAAAATTATTCTGTTCATTCAAGTGATCTTTTTAAAAAAGAAACCTAAATACTGAGATCAAAAAATTGTAAAAGAATAATATGAACTTATGATTTGAAAAAATAATATGATTGTTTTAGAGATAAATGTTCTAATACTTTTCCTCCTACCATAGTTTGATCCAAGTTCAGATTTCAGCTATACTGTTTACTACTGTGTGACTTGTGACAAATCTCTGGGCTTGCTTCCTTATCTGAAAATGCCAGCTGAACCTTATTTACTTACTAAACCAATGATTTATTGAACTAGTGTGACTGAAACTTTTCTGTAACTGACAAAAATACAAATGCTTTCTGGGTGTGGTGGCACACATCTGTAAGCCCAGCACTCAGAAGGCTAAAGCAGGAGGAACTTGAGTTCAAGGCCAGCCTAGACTATCTACCCAGACCATTTCAAAAACATACAAACATGCTTGCTCTTCGAGAGGAGAATTGTTATTTTAGGTAATCTTAATCCTACTGTTTATCAATAATCTTAGGGAGATGAGTTCATTTTTATGGTTGGACCTGGGAATTGTAAATAGTTACTAGAACTTTTTTCTTTCTTCCCAGGGACTAGAAGGGGAAGATGAAGGTGCCATAAGTATGCTTTCCGACAATACTGCTAAGTTAACATCAGCTGTGAGGTGAATATTCAGTATATTCTCTTTAAAATCTTTTATGTTGATGAGATTTATTTGGAAGGTTGAAAACTGGTTAATGTTTTAAGAATAGGAAATAATAGATAACAGCAAATATACCTGCAAACTTAACTAAATTGTGTTTAACTTGTTCAAACTAATTTCAGTTCCGTCTTAGATACAGCAGGACATTTGCTTCTTTTACCAATTAGAAAAAAGTAATGGCAGAATAAATATCACATGGTTTCTCTTATGTGAGAAACCCCAAGTATAAATAATTTAAAGAGCGAAATAGAAGATAGACGATGGGAAACAGGGAGGTAGACCTTTTGGAAATGGGGAGGGAATCTAGGGATGAGGAACAAGGGAGATGAAGGAGAAATAAAAAGAATTGAGATGCAGTATGCATATATACCAATTCCCCATGATGAATGTGTTCATTTTGTATCACAAATATGTACTGATAAAAAAAGAAGTTAGTAATTTCAGGAGGAAAATAGTGATGAAGTAGAGCATTTATTACTAAATTTATTACTGATTTTCCTGTTGCTGCTTTTACTTTACTAGTCAGAGGTTAAGCAGTGTTTTCAGTAGTTTGCATTAAGAGGGAGGGAGATTTTATAGTTTAGAAATGTAGCTCAAAGCATGTTTCTAATAGTCTGATTTTAGTTTAAACTTTGGAAGCAGAAAATCAAATGGTAATGATATTTAGGAGCCAGATTATGTTAAAATAAGCATTTCACCTGTATTAAAGTAATACATGCTGTATGTATGCAAGTCTGCAGATTAAATTCAGTGATAGCTTAACTTGTCACTTTGTCGCTGTTTCAGTGTTCTAAGTTTGCCAAACATTAGGGTCAGGTTTCATTAAAGTTTATGTCATTTTCCTAGAAAATTTTATCGTTAATATTTAATTTTTGGGTCCTTGTAGTTCTTTGCCAGAACTTCTTGAAAAAAAAAGACTTATTGATCTCCATACAAATGTTGCCACTGCTGTTTTAGAACATATAAAGGTAAATTAACTTTTTCCCCTATAATATGACTTGTATTTGTATAGCGTTTACATTTTGTAAGATGCTTTAATATTCAGTGTCTCGCTGAGTCCTCACTGTAGCATTATGAAGTGTAATTATAATGTTCATTATCTAGGCATCAATGTTACATTTATTTGTTTTACAAATGAGGAAATTTAAGAATCTAGAAAAGTCATTTAATAAATAGAAGTTCAAACCTATGATATTTTTGTTATGTTACGCTGCCTCAGTACCATTTCTGTACATTTTATTTTGCTAATAACAGACTTGTATCTCACCATCCGTAATGCAGACTTAGAAATCTAAAATATCTGAGATATCCCTTAATAGCTTCATTTATGAGACTTGTTTTAAACTTTTTGGTTGTAGATGAATCTGTTAACATTTAAGCTCCTTACTGTCTCTCATTGGACTGTGATTTTTAAAAAAAATGTATTAGGGCTTCTAAATAATGTTGTTAGTAGTTCTTTTTCTTATTATCTTATTCATGATTACCCTGTATCAGCTTATTTAATCAGTCCTTCAGTATTGTACATCATTTGTTCTGCAGACTTGGAGCTGAATTCCAGTGGTAAATTGATCAAATGTCAAGACCTCTACTTTTCATTTGATATGATACATTTGAAACTGCTTAAAAAGATGAATATAATTGCTGCCTGTCAAAAGATGTGGATGACATCTTGGATTATGGAGATAAGACTTACATGTCTTATTATTTTAATGATTTTAAAAAGCCATATAGCATTAGAAAGGACATAATGAATATAGATAAAAAACATTGTGCAGAATGAAACTGAAATCTGTACAGTTTCTATTAAGCCAATGTAATTTTTTTTTCCACATCTTGATATTGATACTTGATACTTTTCATATACTTAGAGGTATAGAAACATATCAGCACCCCTAGAAAATGCCAAAAAACTGTTTTAATCTTTTTATATTGTCATTTCCTACTAGAGAGATAACATACAAAGCCCGGTGAAATACAACAGAGAGCTTTATTGAGAATTTCCTTCTATAGGAGAAAAAACACTTAGGTTACATGGCTAACTATGAAAACTATGAATCTAATAGCAGAAAGTAAAAAATTTTAATGTTCTAAAACAAATAAAATACAGGTTCTAGCTTACATCTGTTAAACAGTAATTATGTAAATAGGACTCTAATTACAATTAACAAACATCTTTGGAATACTTGCTGTATGCCACGTACTGTCCTTATGTTAGGTACTATTTGCAGATAGACAATTAAAAACAAATTCAATGCCAGGCAAATTGTGTGTGCCTGTAATCCCAGACTTTGGGGTCTAAGGCAGGAGGATCACAAGTTCAGGTCCTATCCGGGTGGCTTACCAAGACCCTGTCTCAAAATAAAAATTAATACGAGGCCTGGGATATAGCTCAGTGCAGAGTCCCTGGGTTCAATCCCTAGTATAAAACAACAACAATAAAAACACAACTAGGAAGTTGTAACAATTGTCACTAGTCATATGAGTGGGTTTTCTTTGACTTATTGTTCGTTTTGCCTTTTTTTCATTATTAAAAGTTTATTAATTCTTACATTCTACTTTATGACCTCAGTTCTCATAGCTGTAATATCAGGAAAATGCCAAGCTCGGCTCCTACTACCAAACTAAGTTATATGACCCAAAATAACTACTTTTCCTATGGAAAGGGCAGTTTTATTGTTTTCATAAAACTTTACAAACATCATTATTCCACAAATTTATACAAATATGTTGCTTAGTATTAGGTTATAAACTACATCTTATGGTTCGAGAAAATGTTGTTTAAAGTCATTCAGTCATCTTTACTGAGTGCATGTGTTGTAGTAAGTCCTTAATATACCGTAGTAAACAAGACAGGCAAATTTTCTCTTCTCTTGGAGCTTATGGTGTAGTGACAATAAACAGTAAGCAGTAGAAAAACAAAATAACTTCATGTATTTAATGATGTGAGAATAACAAGGACAGAGTTATGTGAGGTGATAAAGACTGGTTGAGAGGCATGCTGTGGAGTGAAGTGCTTAGGAGATCACCGTAGATGAGATAATGCTTGAGTCGAATCCAGAATCGGGAGAAAGAGCCAGTTAGTGAAGATCTCAGAGCCAGCCATTCCAGGCAGAAAGAATAAGTGCAAAGCCATTAACACAAACACATTTAGTGTGTGCGAGAACCTAGAAGACTAATGTGCTTTATTGAGAAGATGTATGTAATAGAATAAGGAGTCAAAAAAGGTAGAAATTTAAGTATGATGGAAAGTCATTGGAAGTTAATTACATGATCTTAATGGGAGAGTGGACAAAGGAGCCTGAGGGGTGATAAGTTCTGGAAATGAAAGTGGTAGAAGGAAAATTATGTCATCTATAGGGTACACTGTTCATGGTTGTGTTGTTTACGAAGCCCAATTAGTAAGAGCTTTCCTTAATAGATAAGGGAGTATATTTAATTATTTACATGTAAACTGTGGTTGTTATTTAGTAAATCACATATGTAGGAGTTACCTTAGCTCCTACAAATAACAAATTCTTTTGTAGCAAAATTGGAATATTTGCTATGAAGAGTCTTCTTTTAATGTTGACCATCTTTTTAAAGCTCCTCTTCTCCTCTGTCAAAATGAGCACATAAACTTCATTGTTTTCCTTTTTACTCTTCATTATAAATTTTCTTCTTAGAGTTTTCCATGACTATTACATTTCCAACGTTATAGCATTTACTTTCAAGTGGCCTTGTTTTTCGCATTATTATGTTACACCATCTGCCTCTGGCTATACCGTTAACATAATTAAAGAATTACTTCTCCGTAATGCCTTGCTCTTCTACCAGAATTTCTTGACCATTTCAGCTTCACTTTTTTGTAAACACTTATTCACCTAAGCAGTGAGTATGTTTACCATTAGCAAGAACACTGTCTTCTCATGCAGAGTTCTCAGAACATTTCTCTTGATACTCGTTTTTATTGCAGTTTAACATACTTCTTCTTCAAGGATGTTAAAATTATACTGCTTCTGATAATTTCCTTAGATGATTTTGTGAAGCAAGACGCAAGAAGAAATTCATTTCTTTAGAAATTCTGACAGCTATTTTGCAGTTGATATTTTGATGGAAAGCCAAAAAACAAACAAAAGCACCAGTTTGCTACAATTTTGGCAAATATTCTGTGTTCCATTTATTGATATTCTGAGGATTTTAATGGCCTTGGTTGTTAACTTTGGTGTAATAAAGTAAAAAGTGAGTTGTTGATATTCATTTAGTTTGAGTCATCTATATTTTTAAACCTTAGTAGTTCTTTCCTTTCAAATATACATGACTTTCCCATTTGCTGGTTGTTGGGAAATGGCTTCTAGGATTACTTCATCTGGAGACGGCATATTTGAATTACACTTAGCCAACCTGTGTGGTCTGAGTACTCAGTAGCACCAGATACCTAAGAAAAGGCAAAGAAGCATACTTGTTAGGAATGGTGAATAAAAGAATGAGCGTCAGGTACTCTTCTCCCTAATGCCCTGACCTAAGAGGAAGAACTTAGATATCTGAATGTTCTCCAGATAGAGATGGCAGAGAACAAACTGTTCCTGAGCTGTGTGGAGCAGGACTTGGTTGTTAGTAGTTTCTCATTTTTGACTTGCTATGCAGAGCATTGAGAGGGACTGAATGGGGTCTAAAGACAGTGTGTGATGAGTGAGGAGGTCTTCTCAGAACAGGCTTACCCCTGTGGGCACAGCTAGCTTCAAACTAGAGCTCCTTCTCATGAGGATCAATTGCTCTGTGGCTTGACTGCTTTGTCCTTCTTAGGGAAAATAAGCTTTCAAACTAGAAACTCTTAACAGTCTCTACTTAGTGTTGGTCTGCTGAACACTCGTAGCTAATACTTCTTTGTTATCCTTCTGTGCCCCCTTAGATTGGATTTTTTTACTCAACAACAGGTTATCTGTATTTTATTTATGTCAGTTGTAAGAGTATGAAGATATGTGTCTAGCTACAGACATTTGTAGGTAAGTGGACATACCTTGAGAATGAAGTAAATCAGGCACGCATGAGTACACATCGAATTGTTTCTCTGATATGAGTAACCATAAGAGTAAATAAGGGCAAAGAGGTGTACTAGATATTATATAAAAGGAAGGTTATATTCAAAAGAGAGGAGAACTAGAAAGGGGGAAGGAGGAAAAGAAAGGGAAAAGGGAAAGAAAGAGGAAAGGGAAAAAAATGGGAAAATATAAATAAGCCTGGTATAAATAGGGAAGGGGAGAGCAGAAGGGAGGGGTGGGGAAGAGGAAGAAAAACCAAGATACATCATGTACAGCTACAAAATAACCATGATGAATGTGACCATTATGTATGCAATGTACCAATACATGCTCTTGGTAAAAAAAAGAAATTAAAAAAAAAAAACTAAACTGCAACTCTTAGAAAGTTTCAGTAAAGATGGTGATTTAAATACTGTTTGAATTAATTGTGCATAAAAAGTTATAAAAGATTGAAAATCTTGGAAAATATTCTACAGTACTCAATGCCTTTGCACTATCTATAATTTTTTTTCCTACCTAAAAGAAATTGAACTTAGAAATTGTAGGTAATTCCTGGTTGGTGTGCTCTATCCAAGAAATAAAGAAAATTCAATTAATATCTATTTGTACTACATTAAAATTTCTTAAATTTTAGAAATAATCAGTAAACTTCTGTACTCAAGCAAAAAAAAGGATCTTGCTTGGACCTACATCAGTGATTGACAAACAACAATCCATTTTAGGTTTAAATTAAAAGGCAGTATTTAAAATGTGTACATACACAACATAAATCCTTTGTTAATAATCTTTATACTAACTGACTTTAATCTCTGCTACTCCCAATCACATTTGAGGTCTTTTACTATACAAAAATCAGAACATTTCTTGGCTGGACTTTGTGCTAATTTGTTTTAAAAATGATCTCTTTTATACATACCAAGCAAGCAATCATATGACCTTAACATCTTTTCTTCAAGACCAAGGGGAATTGTACTTTGTATCAGAAAGTCCCAAACTGAGAAGCTACTACTCTGTTTTACCTTTTTCATCTCAAATAAGATTAGTCACTATCAAAACCTGGAGAAATGTTCTTTACTCCAAGTATGATAAAAGATACCTCTTCAAGTGGTAGTGCCTGCCAGTAATCTCAGCACTCTGGGAGGCTGAGGCAAGAGAATCACAAGTTTAAGCCCAGCCTGGGCAACTTTGTGAGACCCTGTCCGAAATATAAAATGAAAAGGACTAGGGATGTAGCTCAGTGTGAAGGCCCTATGTTTAGTTCCCAGTATGGAAAGAAAAAAAAATGGCTCTTGAGTGAGCAGAGTCCATATATAGGATAAATGTATAGATTAAATAAAGTTGTTTCCTTATTCTAAAACCAATTTAAGGCAACTTCCACAAATAACCCCTGAAAATAACTCAGTAATATCTATACATTTATAATATTAATTCCCAAATATGGCTTTATATTTTCCGATTTTTAAGGGAGGTATTCCGTGGTATCACATTGCAAAATTTATTGTTTATAGTGGGCATTATCTAGACTAAACTGTGTGATGTAAGGGTGTAGTATTTATCATTTACCTTCATGGATTTCATATGGCTGTTTTATATTACAACTTTAATGAAAGCCAAGGGTATAATATTAACATAAAATTCAATGAGACCAGTTCTATGAATTAACACAGTATAGGAAGGTCTAAATTTATAGCTTTCTAATGGTTCTTGTAGTACCTAGAATAGAAAAATCCCATGCTCATTAAACAATCTGTCAATTTTCAACTGGACTTTTGATAGGGCTTAAGTAACAGAGGAATTAGGCTTACATGTTCTTATTTAGGCCTGACATGGTAGAAATTCAGTGTCATGATTGAGAGAAAAAGGCATAGACTTAGCACTGAGAACCAGCTGATAATGCTAAATAGTCTGTTGTAGAAATCGAAGGTCCCAGCCAGATTCTCGCCTTAACAGTGCATTTTGCCATCTCTGCACAGAAATAAAGTGCTAAAAGGATTTTTAACTTCAGTCAAAATTTCTAAGTTACAGGAAGGTTTCAAACTAAATATTTTCACCTACTTGTACAGTATTGTAAAACACTTTGTATAATTTCATGAATCATCTAGTTACTGTGCAACATAATTTTTCATGTTGGTAAACTCTGTGCATGGGTACAATAATGAACAAACAGTTTCGAGGCATTTGTTCTCTACTGAGAATACACTAACCATAGACTATTATAGTACAGCATTACCAGTGCTACCCGTCTAGATGAAGTGATAGCCAAATACGGCCCTGAAAGATGGTACAACTAAATATGTGAAAAAGAGAGGACAAGAAAGGGTAAGGTATAAACACCTTCAACCTTTGTATAGGTTATATTCTAAAGGTCTAGGTTCGCTTAGCTTACAATATGCTTTCCTTAGATATTATGTAATAGATAGGTTTTTGTCTCATAAACCCTACTTAATTTACAATGTGAAATATTCCTATGTTGCATTGCAACATAGAAGGATTTATCATCCCTTCTCACTCCTCTGAGAAGTAGGAAGGAGAGAAATATTTTGATTGTTAATGGGAGAAAGGAAATAGTCATAAACCCCCTCCCCCACCTTTGCTTTCATGGCTGAATGGTACCAAGGGATACAGTTGGGGACCGGAAGTGAGGTAAGGCCAAGAAATAGCACTTTTGACTTTGCTATCTGCCAGTCATTAGAATGAAGAGAGAAAGGAGGGTTGTATGGTCAGTGAAAAAAGAGTTCTAGAATGGTGGTGTCTGTGGCTAGAATAGGGAAAGGAATGATAAAAGAGCAAAAAAAAAAATCCCCAGGAGTTATAGAAAGGAAAAGGAATTCATCTGTGTCCCATATGATCATGTGGCAAATGCTCCCAGATAATGAATTTTCAGAAATAAAAGACATAGCAGTGTAATAAAAAATTACGATGAATGTTACCACAGTAAAACATACATTGCCATTAACCACCCCCCCAAAAAAAACCTCCCCCTTTCTTTGAACACACCCCATCTTTCTTGCCACTTTCTGAAACAAGTCTCAGAAGTCATCTTTGAGTGTCTTCAGTGATGCTGTCACGTCTGCCTCAGTGTCCTGAATCAATTCAAAGCATTTACTCTAATGGTCAGTCTGACTTTGGGAGGGAGCCAGCAGGCTCACAGTGTGCATCCAAGGGATGAGCAGCTGAGGACGCATGATGTTTTCACAAGCTGCCTCTCTCTGGGCTGTCACTAGGCGGCATCATGCACTATATTTTTGGTCATACCTCACACAGGTGCTCACAAAAGAGGACTTCTAGACCTGCTTCAGAGAGTGACAAGAATGATAAATGTGTTTGAAATGAGTGGTAGTATTTTAAGGGAGATTAATGGCAATATGTCTTTTACTGTGTAATAAATTTTTATTTAAATACACACCATATTTTTTGAACAGCCCTTGTAACACCTGTACTTCATAGATAGGTTTTAGGAATTTATCATTATGGTAAAGGAAAGAACAAACAAGTTTCAGAAAATACTCCTTTTCATTATTGTACTTTTCAAATCTAGTAGCTCATAGCTAGATTTCTTCTAACATAGTCTGTGAGTATATGTAGTATTAATTTGATAGAGATTTTGAGGCAACATACTAAAAAAAAAACCAAAGGAAACAGCCTGTTGCCCACTGATGTCCCTGAAACTTGGAGGAAAATCACAAGAGTTTTAAAAATCAGATTCTCCCTCAGAAAGCTCTTCTAAGGGAATTCTAGACAAATTCATGGCTGAGTTATATTCACTATTCATTACCTGTATTTTGATTTTCAGTAACCCCCCTTTTACTCATTTATTATTGAAATTTATTGAAGGTACCAAAAGTTTTATTATCTTGATTGTGTAATTTTGTTGTATAGTTTTTAAGTTGTTTTCTGTGTTATTCTTATACAAATTGTATTTCTCTTTTGAGCCTGTCGTATAAGAATAATCTATCTTTGGAGTTACAGAGTTGTTTCTCAATATTTTCTGTCATTTCAGAAATTTTAGAATAGACTTGTAGATATTCAATCTCTGGCCAAAATTGCCAGATATGTACTATCAACAAATATGTTTTCTTTCATAAAGTATATACAAAGGAAACTATAAATTGTTCTTGAGGAAAATACGATTTTCCCTACTCTTTATCTGTAGTGTAATTGGAGTATGATCAGCATTTGAATCTCAACCTCTACTTCTACTCTGGTAACCTTGAATAAATTTATGTTTCTTTGTGTTTGTTTTGTCTTCTTTAAAATGAGACTAATAATTTCTAGCTCATAGTAATATTTGGAGAATTAAATGAGAAAATGTAAGGTAGTAATTTTTTAATCCTGTTCTTTGTATAGAGACACTTGATGGATCACTCGTATCTATTTTGTCTAAGACTTCAGAGATGGTTTGATATAAGATGTCCTGAAATTCTCCATTTAAAATTTTTGAAAACTATCGTTTTAAGTAAAGTGCCTTGCACACGATAGGTACTGGTTGACTTA